>JALAZF010001214.1:0-54973 GCA_022829125.1 Lathyrus tuberosus
TATTTGATGATATATGCATGATTATGGATGTGTATATGTGTGCATTTGAATGTCACGAGTCATTGTATGCCAAGCATCATGATATGCATTCTTGTGATGTCGTGTGCCCTTGTGGGGTGTGAGCGACGAATCGATTCCAGAGGGAATCCGCTATAACATCGTGTGCCTTATACAAAGAGGACCTAAAGCGACGATTATAGACGATCGTGTGCCTTATACAAAGAGGACCTAAAGCGATCGAATCGTGTGCCTTATACAAAGATGACCTAAAGCGATCCATAAACATCGTGTGCCTTATACAAAGAGGTCCTAAAGCGACGGGGAACATCGTTTTCCCGACGGGGAGTTACACTAAGTGACAAGCGATGATTCCAATAGTTCCTGAGTGAACTAATGATGAGATTGACGGATGGATGGTACCGCATTTTCATTGAGTCATTGTGTCGGTCTCTTTGCATTTCCATAAATCATGAATGGATTGATTTTGTGTGGAATTGTGATTGGATTTGATGAGTTGAGATATATATATGTTGTTGGTAAATGCATTGAGCATGATTGATATGCCTTGGTGATGAATATATGAGATATGCATTGTGTTGTTTTGTACTTGAATTCTGGTGTAAGTTGTGGTGAGAATATTTTTACATGTGTATTTTCGTGTATATAATTATATGCAATTATATTATGATTTTGTTTCTCACCCTTCTGCTATTTTGAATGCTCTGTGAGGCATTGCAGATTAGATACTGGAGGTCTTTTTGTGAAGCTTAGGTCTTCATTCTTTTGTCGGTCGGCTCTGATATGTAGCACCGGGTAGTCGGGGAGATCGTTTGTGATATTGTGTATATGTATATATATCTTTTGGATTGTACATGTATGAATCTGTGTATGACAGACAAACTTTTTATGTGATATATATATATATGAGATTCAGTTGCAAACTTTACGCTTTTATTTTGTATCTGAATTGTGGGTAGTAGGAACTAAGTTCCTCTGTTATTTGCTACCTGATTGTTGCATATCTTTATGAGCAGGTTAATTGTGTTTTGTCTCAATTGATGTGACGCCTCCGTCTATGCCATGAATGTTTTAATTATACTCTGATGAATTTTTTTTATCGCTTTTATTATGTGGGGGTATAGATTGGGGTGTTACATTAAGTGGTATCAGAGCCAGTCCGTGTTAGTTTGTGTTAGTCCTTGTTGGTTGTTGTGTTTGGGTGAGCTGTTTTTTTAACCATAGTTGTTGTTATTGGAAATGAACAGAATATGGCTGGTAGGAATGATGCTGCTTTGGCTGCTGCTATGCAAGCTATGGCTCGGGCTGTGAAGGGTGCACCTAATGCTGGTGAGAATGATGAGTTCAGGAAGAACAAACCGCCTGTCTTCAAAGGGAGACATGATCCTGATGGTGCACAGATTTGGCTTAAAGAGATTGAAAGAATCTTTCGAGTGATGGACTGTGCTGAGGTACATAAGGTGAGACTGGGTACTCACATGTTGCAAGAGAAAGCTGATGATTGGTGGGTTAGTGCGCGTCATGTTTGGGAGTTACAGGTGAAGAGGTCACTTGGGCTTTGTTTAGCAGGGAGTTTTTGAGGAAGTATTTTCCTGAAGATGTTAGAGGAAAGAAAGAGATAGAGTTCTTGGAGTTGAAACAAGGTAACATGTCTGTTGTGGATTACACTTCTAAGTTTGTGGAACTGGTTCAGTTTTATCCACATTATTCTGAAGCTACTACAGAGTTTTCCAAGTGTGTGAAGTTTGAGAACGGATTGCGTTCTGAGATCAAGCAGGCAATCGGTTATCAAAGGATTATGAGGTTTTCGGACTTGGTGGATTGTTGTAGGATTTATGAAGAAGATAGCAAAGCTCGTTCTACTCACTACAAGAGTGTGAACGAAAGGAAAGGGAAGCAACCATTTCGTGGTGGTCCTTATGTGACACCAGCTGACAAGGGTAAACAAAGGGGTAAATTTGAGAAAAGGCCAAGTGGGGGGAGGAATGTCTAATCCTCCGAGATGTTTTAGGTGTGGTGACCTAGGACATCATCAGTTCGAAAGTAGGAAGGATATGAGAAAGTGTTCCAATTGTGGAGGTTTAGGGCATGTTGCAGCTGATTGTAAGAGGAATGTGGTGAAGTGTTTCAACTGTGGTGAACCTGGTCATGTTAGTACAAAGTGTCCAAAACCAAAGCAAGCTCCAACTGGTGGGAAAGTATTTGCATTGGCAGGGACTCAGACTACAAGTGCAGACCGTCTGATCAGAGGTACTTGTTTTATGAATAATACGCCTTTAGTTGCTATTATTAATACTGGAGCGACTCATTCGTTTATTTCGTCTGAGTGCGCGAAGCGTTTGAATATTTTGTTGTCTTCGATGGATGGAGAGATGGTTATTGATACTCCAGTAATGGGGTCAGTAACTACTTCTTTGGTTTGTTTAAGTTGTCCTTTGACCATTTATGGTAAAGATTTTGGGATGGATTTGGTGTGTTTGCCGTTGGAGGGTTTATATGTGGTTCTGGGAATGAATTGGTTGCAGGTTCAATCGGGTGCATATTGATTGTTATCATAAGCTAGTAAGATTTCCTTCTCTTGAAGAAGACAAGGAATCGAGTTTCTTATCTACCAAAGAGTTGAAGAAACTTTTGGCGGATGAAGCTCAGTTGTTTGGGTTGCTTGCATCGTTAACAGTGGATAGTCAAGTTTTACTTGATGTGTTTCCAGTTGTGTGTGATTTTCCGGAGGTGTTTCCAGAGGATATTTCAGATGTGCCGCCAGAGAGAGAGGTGGATTTTTCTATAGATCTAGTTCCTGGTACTAGACCTGTGTCTATGGCACCTTATCGTATGTCGGCATCTGAGTTGGTTGAGTTAAAGAAGCAGTTGAGTGAATTGTTAGAAAAGAGGTTTGTGAGACCAAGTGTATCGCCTTGGGGTGCTCCAGTTTTATTGGTGAAGAAGAAAGATGGAAGTATGCGATTGTGTATCGATTATCGCCAGCTGAATAAGGTGACGATTAAGAATAAGTATCCTCTTCCGAGAATTGATGATTTGATGGATCAGTTGGTAGGTGCTTGTGTGTTTAGTAAGATTGATTTGAGGTCAGGTTATCATCATATAAGAGTGAAAGAGGAAGATATTCAGAAGATTGCTTTTAGGACACGATATGGACGTTACAAATATTCTGTGATGCCGTTCGGGGTTTCTAATGCGCCAGGTGTGTTTATGGAGTATATGAATCGTATTTTTCATGAGCATTTGGATCGATTTGTTGTTGTGTTTATTGATGATATCTTGATTTATTCTTAGGGTTTTGAGATTCGTTGGCTTTCTAGGTTGTAAGTCTCCCTGTGTATCAGTTGATACACTGTGGTAGATATAGGTGTCGCACAGATCCATAAGCCTTGAGGTATTGGATTGTGTATTGTTCTTGGATGAAGCTTTTAAATAAATCCGAGTTAGCTTGTTTGTCAAGTATGCTTGACAGATTTTTGTATTGATAGGGACGATGAAGAAATCACAGTTAGTGGTTGAGGGAAGTGAGTGGGATATCTCGTATCAGGGTTCTAAATGTTTGAGTTTAACCTTGGTAAAGATGTTCATGGGGTAGATGTTAGGGATAAAGTTGTAAACGTGGGAGTTTAACTTTGTAACAGTCTACACAATAGTGAAGTCTTCTTCCTGGATTGGTATCCCCCAGATGTAGGTGAGTTGCACCGAACTGGGTTAACCATTACTGTGTTCTTTATCATTCTGCAGATTTACGTTTCTGTTAGGGTTCATGATGAACATGTTGGATCAGATGTCGTGACATCTGTGAGGATGCAGGTCTAATATTCAAGGTATCAGTGTGCAGTTGCGCCTCCAAGTTTAAAAGATTATGTAGCACAATGTCTTGACATGTGTTAGGACATCTGCTGTCTGCATAGGCCAGAATTTCAATTGGTATCAGAGAAGGCATCCTGTCTGGTTCTGGATGAGATATTTGGGAGATACTTTCTGGCGCTTTAACAAGGAGGAGTTTTGGAGATCAGATCAATCAACTCAAACATACCCAAGGGTATTAATGGATGAGATGAATGTTCTAGATCGAAGGGAGCAACCTAGAGGTTGTTCATGTTGCTGAGGAGATTCTATAACAACTACAGGAGAAGTGGCTAGTTCACTTGTTGGTGTGTCTTATAAGATGTTGTGACATCTTATTAGGGCAAGGAGGATCTGTTCCTTGGTGGTTCCGCTGCATGTGTTTCTGATGGAAGAGCTCTAGAATTATGGGATTTTGGGGTTGTTACTGAAGACACTTGGTGGAAGGTCTCAATCGTCGGCCTCTATGTTTGAAGATATCTGCATTCCTTTATTCCAAAGTCAGGAGCGATGGAGTGAAGGGAGTTGTGGTTAGATATCTGGTATGGTGACTTGGTACTTAGAAGCTTGGTTTCTTAGTGCAGTTTGGAGTCAGTTGAAGAGGAGAGGAGTTGAGTTAAAGTTTATCAGGTTCTTGCTCTAGGAGTTTGATAAATGTTTGGACGACTAGGTTGTCAAAGATACTTGAGAATTCTCTCAAGTCCACTCATAAATACATCTATGTCGTGTATCTGGAGTCTTCTAGTTACTCTTCTGACTAGAAGGTGTTTCCTTGAGACACAAAGTGAAGACCGTGGAGGTGATTTATTTTCACCATTCACAAAAACTTGCAAGGAAGAACTCATACTTTCAACCCTAAGAATGAGTTCACACAGTTGAGGCAATTTGGATTCGTTCAGAGAGAATCTTAAGAGCTTGAGTCAAGGGGGCATCCTTGATATCTTAACAACTTGCACAAACTGAAGAAGATAGCATGATGAGGAATATCTTGGGATATTCAGAATATGCTGGATTTGGATAAGGGTTATTGCACAAGGATTTAAGATCAATTGCTATTTGTGGAATCCACAAGTATTTAATTGATTATCCTTGAAAGTCAAGATTAAGGATGTTCTGTCAGATGTTTTAACATCTTTTCATCAGAGGTTTGAAGAATCATGGGAGGGGTTCTGCATTCGCTCAAAAGTCTCCTAGGTGTTGACCTAGGATTATTGGCTTAGCATCTGTTTCCTGGAAAGTATTGTGAATGACTTGTCCAGATGGTGATGCTGTTGAAGATGGAGATGGAAAGACTATGAAGACATCATAATCTTGATGGGTACAGCTTATGTCAGTTTATTTCTGATCTAGGTGCTTTGGAGCATAGTGTTTGCTCTAGGTGTGAAGGTCGAGGATAAGTGGCAATTATCTCTGGCTTTCTTTTGACGGCTCTACTAAGGGAAGTGGCATTCTTTGGTATTGCTATGGGGTAGTCGTGGACTACTTATTTTTTGAAGATTCAGACGTGGCAGGTTTGAAGTCTTTGGATTTTCAAAGTAAAATGGAGGTTGTCTACTCAAAACTTGGTTGTTGAATCAAGTCTGTGAGAGCATGGAAATCTGTTTCTGTAAAGGGAGGAGTTTCTTCTAAGTGGCAGAAGGAAGAGCTAAATTCAACAGTTGGATGTCATAATATTTGGACATCTAACTTAACATCAGAAGTCTCAGCTGGTGATGTGGCACATCAGCTTAAGATAAGGTGATCTACAGTAGAATGGGAGTGATGGATTCTTCAAAAAGGTCTATCTCATGCAGTTTGCGGGAGCTGTGGATGAGAAGATGTTACATGACTAAGAGGCTTGGTGGATCCAAGATGTCTTGCTGTGGGGCAAGTAGTTCGTGTGACTTGAAGATCTGGTTTCATTAGTAGATCAGGGTATCTTGTGGGAGTTCTGAAGATGAATGAGGTCAATCAAAAAGTGGCATTTGATTGGTTTCACAGTGAGCATTCAAGCAGGATGCTTGAAACTGATTGCTCTTTTGTAAAAGAGTAGTTAGTTGAAATTGTTTGAAGGTTCTGGTTTTCTGGGAGCTTGTGGCAGAAGTTTTGGGTTGAAGATGGAAGCAAACCTTCTTGGTGGTTGAGAGTTTATTTCTCTCTGGGTTCCTGAAGACTTCTTTGTTCAAGCTGGTGGGTCAGTGTTGTGTGAAGATCTTCAGTGTGGATTACTACGCTGATAGTAAAGTCCAGTAGTTGAGCATATCAAGAACCATGGTGTGTGGTGTCTGTGATGTGTGGAGGATGTCCTAACTGATGTTAGAGCATCTTTGGGTTAGTTATCCTTGGTGAAGGATTTCAGGTTCTGTGATGAACTGGTTACTTGCATCGTGTTCAAGAAGTATCTACATGATCATCCGGGAGAAAGATGGAGTAGAAGGGTCCCTTGGAAGGAGGATGTAAGTATTTGTGAAGACTGAAGTGGATCATGTGTTGATTGCATGGAAGTTTGTTTCTTGAATGCGTTCAGAAGTGGAGATTTACCATAAATCAGAAGTATTCCAAGTTATCATACGGGAGAATGATAGGAATGACTGTCTTGGATTGCGGGGTTTATCTCTATTGCTGACTAGGTGAGGTCAGTGGAAAATCTTGCATACGGCATTTGGAGCCCTTGGAGCAAGTCATGCTAGTAGAGGATCAGTTTAGCAGATGTGAAGTTCTGGATCATGCATACGATAGCTGACATCGTGGTAACAAACTAAGGGGCCCTGTGAGTCTCTTTGAGGAATGTGAAGCATTCTAATTCAATTGGTTTGTGCCTCAAGCAACGGGAATATCTATACATGAGAATTCAAGAGGAGTTCGTGTGGTGTATAAGATTTTTGTGGAATGAGGGGGATCAATGGGACTTTGATCTCAAGCCAAGAGTTTTTTATGGTTGGTATACACGTACTCATGGGATGCATGACTTTGATCATGTGTGAGTAATTATTGTTTCTTGTCTGAGGGTACAATAATGAGTTAATGGTTGCGTTCAGCAGGTGTGTTGAACAGAGGGTGCGCTCTTGAAGACATGAAGATGTGTCTTATGTTTTCCAGTCATTAGCTTGGGTGTTCAGTGGAGGAGCACCAGTTACCTTAGTAAGGGGGAAAGACCTCTTGATCTGAGATGAAGTTCCAGTTTGCATTTGTGCGTCAAGCAAAGTGAGATGTCAAGATGGCTTGGCATTATTGTTGAAGTTCCAGATTGCATTTGTGTGTCAAGCAAACTGAGATGTCAAGATGGCTTGACATTATTGTGGAAATTCTAGTTTGCATTTGTGCGTCAAGTAAACTGAGATGTCAAGGAGGATGTCTTGACATTGTATTGTTGCAAGTTGTGGGAAACTTGGCAATGCATATCTAAATGGTTCTTATTGGATGCTTAAGAATCATAGATGAGTCTGGGAGGATTTATTTTTTCTACAGTTTGTGGTCACGAAAATCGTGAAGTTATTCGTTAATACAGAAGTCTTATTGAGGGACAATGTCTGACATGATGTCAGAACATTGTTAAGGACATGCTTGATGGGTAATAGGTCTTTTGGAATGTGGGTCTTGTATTATACGCGTGCTAAACATGTTCATCGTTACTTGCATTATTGTTGGACGGTTTCCTTGAAAAAGAAACAGTCAAAATATTCTTAGCCGGTGCACATTGGGACTTGGGAAAGTTACAACCTTAGAGTAATAACTGCATTGAATTTCAACAGATCATTACATTCGAAGAAAAATTCTTGGCTATTTAAGGGTGTCTCTGAAGCAGGTTTCCTCAGATTGTGGTACTCTTTGTAGTTCAGTCAAGATGTATTTTGTTCATGTCTGGTTTTGTGTTGGTTGGGTATGGGAATGTCTTGGTTTCTCTTGCCAATTTTTGGCTAAAAAGGGGGAGTATGAGTATGAGTCACTAGGTCAAGGTCAAGGGTTTCAAGGGTTTTTCTTGTAGTTCCTCTATAAGAATGATAAACAAGATGTTCTAACATCTTGTCTGTGTGTTTTCCTTGTGTCTTGTGACTTGAGTTAAGAATCAAGTTGTGTCTTGTGATCTGAGTTACATGCTTTATATGCTCAGATTCAAGAAGACTACAACTGATCTCTAGAGGGGGAGTGTATTTGAAAAATATGTCCTATGTCTTCTGGTTTCAAAGTTTTTAATAACTTCTTTAGAAGTTTCTATTGCCCAGACAGTTATATCAAATCCACTCATCCTAGTTTACTACTTTCCTCAAAAGTGGCAGTACCGTTCATTGGTTAAGGGGGAACCAGAGTTATATTCTTCCTCATGTACACCAACATAGACTCGGTTTACACAGTATTCCAATCATAGCCGCCACTCAGGTTGAAGAGACGCTCAAAATGTGTTTTAGCCAAAATTTGTCAAAAGGGGGAGATTGAAAGCACCTATTGATTTGATAAATTTTGGTAAAACACATTGATGATAAAGATGAATAAATCTGGACTGAACAAAGATGTTGAAGAAGATGTCATAACCTAAAGTCATGACTTCCTGAAGTAGTGCACTGATTTAGCAAGTAGATAATGCGCATGGCCCAAGGAAGCAGAAGACACTATAAATAGAAGACTTAGACCTAGGTTTATGTATGCCTTAGTACACTTGTTGTAACCTTGTTTTCTTGCATAAGAAACAAGGGTTTAGGGTTTTAAGAGTCGTTGGCTTTCTAGGTTGTAAGTCTCCCTATGTATCAGTTGATACACTATGGTAGATATAGGTGTCACACAGATCCATAAGCCTTGAGGTATTGGACTGTGTATTGTTCTTGGATGAAGCTTTTATGTAAATCCGAGTTAGCTTGTTTGTCAAGTATGCTTGACAGATTTCTGTATTGATAGGGACGATAAAGAAATCACAGTTGGTGGTTGAGGGAAGTGAGTGGGGTATCTCGTATCAGGGTCTAAATGTTTGAGTTTAACCTTGGTAAAGATGTTCATGGGGTAGATGTTAGGGATAAAGTTGTAAACGTGGGAGTTTAACTTTGTAACAGTCTACACAATAGTGAAGTCTTCTTCCTGGATTGGTATCCCCCAGATGTAGGAGAGTTGCACCGAACTGGGTTAACAATTACTGTGTTCTTTATCATTCTGCAGATTTACGTTTCTGTTAGGGTTCATGATGAACATGTTGGATCAGATGTCATGACATCTGTGAGGATGCAGGTCTGATATTCAAGGTATCAGTCTGCAGTTGCGCCTCCAAGTTTAAAAGATTATGTAGAACAATGTCTTGACATGTGTTAGGACATCTGCTCTCTGCATAGGCCAGAATTTCAAGAGAGAAAAGACTTATCAAGCATGTATATATTCCACTCATCACAAACTTAAACCTATCGACCAGTTACACTCAACTTACAATACTCCTCAATATCACCCGTTATCGTTCACATCACATGTCCATCTCTGCCACACTAAACCATGCTACCCTCATCGGCACTCTCGCACACGACTTAAGACATGGAGGCATTAAGTTTCGACACCCTTACGGATTGTTAGCCCTAAATCTATCTCTAGAGTTCAGAAACTAACAGATAATTATCCTTAATCGAAGTTTGTGAAGTTTATCTCTAACACGACCCAAACCCCGCGCATTTAAGCAAAATTCAAGAACAATCACTAATAGAGATTTGTAAAGCAAATTAAATATAACGCCATGGGCGACAAATGTACATAAGATCAAAGTACAAACATATACAAACCCAACAAAGAAGAAAGACATGAAGAAAATCAGAAATGAACCAAACACTTCACGGATTGTCAGAGCCGATCGATGAGAAATCCACCTCAGATCATCCACATGCAAGCTTCCATGATGTTTCCTATGCTAATCTATTGAAGAATGAAGTTTGATGGAGTTGGGATCACAAAACCCCAAAACCATAACCTAAAAATTGTGTTTTTGACCCTTTTATGGTGTTTTTCTCCGTCCAGTACCGCCCGACGGTGTTTTGTGCGCCCGACGCCAGCCAAAATTTATGGAACGCTACTGAAAATTCATTTTTCAATTTTTTCTACCGCCCATGCACCGCTCGGCGTTACAGGGGCGCAGCACACCAGAACAGAAAAAAATTCTGCAGTGTTTTATTCGTAACTTTTGAACCGTAACTCCGTTTTTCGCCCGGTTCAAAGCGTTGGAAAGCTTATTCAATGCTCTATACAACAATGGCAAGATATCCTTGATTTAATACCTGCAAAAATAAATGTAAATCAATTAAACTGAATGATATTTACACGAAAGCGCAATATACACACGAAAACGTAAAGTAAACGTATTTACACATAAAGTGGGGTTTATTCAACCAATTTTAACACAAAGTAACGATAAGTGCAACAAAAATTATATACAAAAATAGGTACAATTTGCACTTATCATGTGCCGACCGAGATAGCAATGTGTCGACCCAACCAAGTCAAAGCTTACATGGTTTAATATTGAGTTACATGTGCCGGCCTGAAATGTGTATGTGCCGACACAAGTAGTACATTTTTATGCAGAAATCTGTTTTTCATTTATTTGGGCAAGTTCAAGGTGATTTTTGATGATTCCTAAGACTAATGCAAGGGAGCCACACATACTCAGAGCTGCTGTCTAATATACCAAAACGCGAAGTAGTTTCAATGTTTTGACATCGTACAAAACAACTCATGGTGAAGTTGCACTCACACCAGTTTGTTTAGAAATAATAGCACACTCAGAATTCAACTCAACAATGGAAGCATTAATCCAAAACTCTTTGACAAGACTTGGAAGTGAAACCACAGAGCATCTCAAAGTATCCATTCAAACTTTGTTCAAACACAATCTTCCAGAAGTTAAAACCTAACTCAAGAAACTCTTCAAAATCCACAAACTTTTCATTGATGACAACCAGTTGATTCAAAGAAGAATTGACTAGGAAACTCATCTCAAGTTTGGCTTAAACAACACACAACCAAAGAGAAAACAAAAAGAAAAAAGAGCTGAACAAGATTCTAAAGGAATAAGAATCTTGTCAGAAGAAGGACACAAAATTATGTTTCACAAGACAGGGGATAATGACAATAAATATATAAAAAGAAAATGTCATTACCCAAAGGTTCTTATCCAGCAGATTTCCTGAATCCACTAGATGAGTTTCACCCTTATGAAAATTTAAGTAATATAAAAGTATTAGGAAAACCTTTTACTTAAACTGATTAATCAGAAGCAAAGAATGCTCTTCTGAATCTCAAAATCTGACAGTTTTCAAAAGCTATCATCCATCAGAGTCTAGTAGGTCTAGACTAAGAGAGAGATATCTTCTGCTAGTCATCAGTCTCTAAGATTCTATTTAGAACCAACACTTCCTCTTGAAACAAGAGTCACTAGTGATAGATGAATATTGAATTGTTTCCTTTGACAGCTAACAAGCAGCAGTAACATCACAAAAAGTGAACAAAGTGTTTCCATAAATATGATCATCGTCTAGCTTAATGAAATATTCAGTAGAGATAAATACAACATAGTTTCTTCTTAAAGATTTTTGAATATCCTTTTTCCAAAAGAACTTCTCTAGAAATCTAACAGAAACTTTGTATTTATATCTACACAAATATCTCATTGAATCAAAAGATACGCCAGAAAAGAACAAGCATACCTTTTTTTTTTATTTTCTCTGTCAGACATGTACCAGTATTCATACTTGACCATACAGTTTGAACACTGCTTTGAGTGGATTCTGATTCAATGGTTGTTAAGCCAATGACTCCACTTGTCTCACCAAACTCAGTACCTCTAGCACTTGAGTTTGGGTTGTGGGTTCTTCTTCCATCAAATATTATAAACAACCTTTAATAAATGCCTTGGAAGATGCCTCTGCTCTTTTCTTTGATGTCTGCAGCAAATACATTTGAATAACGACACTCATATTTCTATGAGACCATACAAAAATGTCCAGACATGCTTTCCTTCGCCTTATGCCACATTCTGATAGAAGTACCATGATTCATTCCGGAGTATCAGACTAGAATGAATCATAATATAAAAAAGATATTGTTCTTAGCATAATCATTAATTTCATTATCTTGACTTAAGACTTGAGATCTTTCATAAGCAAAGAACCAGATGATGTTATCTATTAGAGAATAGAATACAACAAATTAAATCACCATCATCTAATTGCCTACAGAACACAAAGAAGAATTGAAGGTTTCTCATAGACTTGTCATTTAATACAAATTCCATGATGACCCTCAATCAAGGAGCATTGGAGTCTCTTAATACATCACCTTAAAAAACAGACTCCTTATTATCAAATATTTAAGCAAGATAGATTTGGCATATTCTCTTTCTCTTCAATACTTGATTTTTATTTCAGGACTCAGATGCTTCTTCAGAAGCAGTAATGACTGGCAGAGCCCAGATTACTCTTTTGTCTGAATCCTGCACTAATGTCATCTTCAAAAAAATATGTAGTGACTATTAACTGACATTAGGTTCTAGTAGTGTTTCTCCTTGCTTTTAGATATGGGAAATCAGTTGAAATACTAATATTTCATAAGCTTCTGAAGTTACTCTTCTATCAACAAATGTTATAGCCCATTCAGCTGGTTAAGAAGTTTTTCTGACAAGAAATATGAATTCCTCATCATCAGACATTCCAAAGAACCAAGCTTTAGGAAAGGTAATTTGTTAGATAGCTTTTCATCATCTAATTTCATTTATTTTCTTTGAAGATTTACAAGACAAACCAACAGAGCACAATAAATTCAAGTTGTATAACTGTGGCTTCAAGTTTGAATCTAAACCAATCCTCTCAGAATTTGCTTGAAAGATTAGATAAAATGTAACTAGACAAGCTTCAAAACTGATTCCCACAAATTTGAGCACAAGAATTCAAAGATAGTCTGAGCATCAGTCATATAAATAAAGTTGACATACTCAGAAGTGAGATAGAGCACCTATTAGAATGCAACTACCTCTGGAGATATTCAGTAAGCTTCTTCAGAGCTGGTGATAATTACTTTCAAACATATCATATCTACATAATCAACTTCTATAGTAATACCTTTTTCAAATATATTTTATAGACCTTCAGAAACAACTTTTATCATGGCAAATGAGTTAAAAATATATTTTGCTTTTCCATCATTTAAATTCAGTGGAATCACCCTTTGAATATGGTAGGAAAAGCAGTACGATATTTTTCATGTCGCACTTGATTCCTTCTTGAAGGAAAGTCTTTGACATACATACTTTTCTTATTGGATCATTATGTGCGCCACTGTCAAGTGTTATGCACAAACCATGCTCTGATTCCAACTGAAGGTGAGAAAAGTACAAAAGAAGGGGGTTGAATTTTGTTTTCCGTTTTCTTAGTTTGCATTTGATCAGAGGTAAGAATCTAAACTTGTGTTCAGATTCTAGTTAATTCTTAGCAGCTGAATGTTAACAAAAGCAAATAGATAATAACAGAAAACAAAAAGATTTATACTGGTTCCTCCCAAAATGAGAGTAATCTAGTCCCTTTGCTACACAAGATATTTTCACTATAATCAAAACATGATTACAATCGCTTATGCATTCTGCATAAGAATTTTAAATTTGCTCGGACCCAATGTCCAAGACTTTTTTTCTTAAGATCCTCAACCGAGACTTCTTGCTTAGGTTCCACAAACCCAAGACTTCTGCTCAAGTCCCTCGGACCTAACACTTCTCCTCCAAGCGACTCTGCCCGAGCCTTCTGCTCAAAGTCCCATGAAATGAGCCTCCTTGCTTGAACCCCTCAGATTCAAGACTTACTGCTCCAATTTCATGTACCAAGCTAACCTACTCAAGCCACACAAGCTCGGACTTCTACTCCAAGTCCCATGAAACGAGCTTCCTTGCTTGAACCCCTCAGATTAAAGACTTACTGCTCCAGTTTCATGTAGTGAGCTAACCTGCTTAAGCCACACTGGCTCAAGACTTTCCTTGCTCAATCAATCCACTTGATTAAGACTTTCACAGCTCAAGCACATAACAAGAGACTCACGTGGCTCAAGCATCTTGGATCGAGACTTCCTTGGTTGTATCCTAATGACACAAGACTTCTGCTCAATCAACCTATTTGATTAAGACTTGCATTTGCTCAAGCACATAGCACGAGACTTTGATCTAAACTACTAAACAAATTCAACATAATAGAGAACAAAGTGTACTTAATACAAGTATCAGAGGTACAGGAAATCACCATGACAAAGACCTAAAGAACTTAAGATTTCTAAGATATTCAATGTGTAAGAAATATTAAGGCATTTACAATTACAACCTACAACAGAAAATTTGCATATAAAATTGTGTTGATAATTGCTGATCTTGTTACTCCTTCTTCTGGATGATCCTTGTTAAAGATTCAGTTTGAACCTTCATCCATATTTATAGCCTTTGCAGAAACTATCCGTTGAAGAGGTAACTTGATCAAGAGTCTTTGCTTTGCTCCATAGTACAAGAGACGTTGATGATAAGTACACCAAAAGATATTGATCCAATGTGTAACATGTTTAAACCTTTGAGTCTTCATGAGATCTTGTACTATTAGAGACGTTGAGAGTAGATATTCATAAAGCATTCCAGCTTTTCTTGAGACTTGCAATCTTTAGACCCTAGCTGACAAAATTGATTTGACAATACAACTTGCTTTTTGCAGTACGGATAACTTCTGCTTTATCACCAACTCTAAATGGTACCATAAGCCAATTTGAATTCACTAAATGTAGAGACAATTATGTTGCTTCTTCTGTTGCTGAGATCTTCAGCTTCAGAGTCTACGCCAGATATCACTTAGCAAGTGTTCTTCAGATTCTGCCACCAGAAGCTAGCAATTTAGCAACTCCCAAGTGTGCTAATATAAAAACATATTCTGACTATGATATTTACAATTATTAGAACCTGCATACATGTTACACACATCAAATAAACCATTGTTTTTTCAATACTTTGTTATCATCAAAACCCAAGGAAAATATGTCATGAACAAATCTTGTTCTAACAATACATTGTGAGCAAAGAATGAATGTTGTTGTTGTACTTGTTGTTCTTGTTATTTTTCTTGTTCTTGTTGTTGTTGTCGTTGTTGTTGTTGTTTTTGTTTTTTGTTGTTGTTGTTGTTGTTATTTTTGTTGTAGTAGTAGTAGTAGTATTTTTTTAATAAGCAAAGATGTATTAAAAGGGAGCATAAGGGGTACTCCGCCCAAAACAAAATCAAAGGAACAACTTAGCTCTTATAGCAAAGGAGCGGAAGAGTGTTCCATATCGAAAAATTATAGTCATCGGCTAAATTACAAAACGCTTTCGACCAAACCCACGACCTAAACACTATATCTGAAAAACATTCTACAAAGCTGATTTCTCCACTCTTAAAGATGATAGTGTTCCTCATGTTCCAAATAGCCCAAGTCGTGGCCAGCCATATCACCGCAATAATATACCTTCTCGACTTAGTCTTCACCTTCTCCCAATGATTGAAAAAGCTTATAAGCTCCATCAATGATAACTCCAGATTAGTACCAAGCCAATTATAAACCTTCAACCAAATGTTATTCGCGAACCAACAATTGCCAAAGAGATGTGGAATAGATTCTTCCTCCCCACTACAACAAACACACATTCTGTCAGTGTTAATACCTCTCCTAAATAGTAGGTCTTTAGTTGGAATTCTGTTCAGCAAGAGCCTCCACCCAAAGTATGCTATATTAGAAGGAGTTTTGATTTCCTACAAATGTCTAATGGCTGCCACTATCTCCTCATTAAACTGCGGATCTGGACTGTCATCTCTAAGATGGCCATAACAGGTTTTAACTGAAAATTGCCCATCATCTTCCAATCTCCACGAGAATTCGTCAGTATCGTTACTGTCCAGCACTACCTCCTGCAGAAGATTCTTGAAATCATTCCAAATGTTAGGCTCAATCTCCTCACTATTAGACACCAAATCTTCAAAATTCCAACACCAATTTGTTCCATCCCTAGATCCTGCTTCATAAACACTGCATCCCGTGTCTGCTGCTTTCTCAAATACTTCCGGACACGCTTCCCTCAGAGACTGCCTCTCTAGCCATTGAGCGTGCCAGAAAGCAGTCAGTTTTCTGGAATTAACCGAACACTGAATAGCCGAGCTGAAAGTGTTCCTGGAAGAATTATCCCTACTATCAATTAATATCACATCCCTCCACCATATTGAGTCTTTCCTATTCAGAACCGACTTATCTCCAATGATCACCTTCTTTTCAATGTTACCGTATCTACTTCTTAAGATACTTTTCCACATTGTATCCCGTTCCGATAGGATCCTCCACTTTCATTTGTTTAACAACGCCCTATTCAATATCTCCACGTCTTTCACTCCGAGACCACCTTCTTCTCGCGTTTTACAAATAAAATTCCAATTAACCCAATGTATGGCTCTCCTATCCGTCCTCCGTTGCCATAAAAAGTTGCTTTGAATTCTAGGAATCTTAGAGACAACTTTCGCGGGAGCTTTATAAAAAGCTAGCGTGTAGATTGGTATTGCATTTAACACCGAGTTGATCATGACCACCCTTCCCGCGAAAGATAGATTCTTGCCCCTCCATAAAGCTAATTTGTTTCTAACTTGGGCCACCAAATCCTTCCACATAGATATCTTCCTAAGGCTATCCCCAATTTTAACCCCAAGGAACTTAAAAGGTAGATTATCTATGTCACAAGACAAGAAGGATGATGCTGCTTCAAGGAAACCTTCCTCCACATTCAGACCATAAATCTTGATTCTATGGAAATTGATCTTGAGACCCGAGATCATCTCAAAGCCTCTAAGAATAGCCTTCGCACTCCACAAATCTTCCCCTCTCCCCTCCGCCACAAGAATTGTGTCATCCGCAAATTGTAATAAATTAACTTCTTCTTCTTCGTTAAATTTGAACCCCTTAAAGTCTCCAATATCCACCGCTTTTTGAGCAAGCCTTGTGAGTCCTTCCAAAGCCAACACGAATAGAAAAGGAGATAAAGGATCTCCTTGCCGCAACCCTCTTCCAACTCTAAAGTCTTTAGTCGTGCCGCCATTAACTATGACCGACATAAAACTAGTGAAAACACAACCTTCCATCCATTGGCTCCATTTATGTCCAAATCCCATTTTCTTAAGCACGAATCTCAAATAATTCCAGCTTACGCAGTCGTAAGCCTTTTCGAAGTACACCTTCAAAACAACGCACCTTTTCTTACATCTTCTAGCCAAATCCAAAACCTCATTAACCGTTAGCACTCCATCCGCAATGTTTCTACCCGGAATGAATGCCGACTAATTTATAGAAACAATGCTGCCCAAAACTGTCTTCATTCTAGCTGCCAGCAATTTTGAAATGATTTTGCATAAGCTCCCTATAAGACATATAGGTCTATATTCTTGTAAGTGTTGTGGGTTGGAGACTTTGGGGATAAGAGTAATGAAAGATGATGTTCCAACCTTCGTTAGTTTTCTGTTCAAATGGAAATCCATCATGAATCTGAGCACATCGTTCTTGATACAATCCCAATTAGACTTGTAAAATTCCAGCGAGAAACCGTCCGGACCTGGCGTTTTGGAACCATCACAGGACCAAACCGCTTCCTTCACCTCTTCTTCAGAGAAAGGTCTCTCAATCCACTTACTATCATGATCTGTCAACACCTTGAAGCTAATGCCCTCAGGAACTGGTCTATTCATATCTTTCTCTTTGAAAAATTCCTCGAAATGTCTTTTCACATCATCTTTTACTTCTTCCACACCCTCAATTCTGCCCTTCTTCCCTTCGACCATAGAGATTTGAGTCCTCCTATATATTTCCTTCATGGCTCTATGAAAGAAGTGGGAATTCCTATCTCCTTCCTTAAGCCAAAGTTGTCGAGATTTCAGCCTTAACATACATTCTTTCGTATTTAAGTTATTCTAAATCTCTTTCGACACTCCATATTTATCTTCCACTATGTCTTCTATATCACCCTTAAAATTCTCAATCGAAGCAATTATCCAATACATTTAACTCTTTCACCTTAGCATCCACATTTAAATCAATCCACCCAAAAATCTCCTTATTCCACTCCTTTAACCTCATCTTCAATGTCTTCAATTTCTGATAAAGTGTATAGTCTCCTCTACCTTCCACCCTTATCTTATCCCATTCCTCTCTCACAAACGCCATGAAACCGTCATGTTTTATTCAGGTATTAATAAAACGGAACGGTTTCGGATCCCAGTCCAACTTCCCCGATTGGAGCCAGATATGGCAATGGTCGGAGATTTCTCTACTTCCCACTCTTTGATTAATCACATTCCACTCTTCAATCAAGTCTCTTGATAGGAGAAATCTATCAAGCCTACTCATGGCTTTTCCATTATCTTTGAACCAAGTGAATCTTCCTCCCACACACGGAACGTCAACCAAATCCATAGCCTCTATAAAATCTCTGAAATCTGCCCTGTCTCTGCCTTTAAGCGCTTCGCTCACCCCAAGCCTCTCTTCTCTATAGCATACTTCATTAAAGTCTCCTCCTAAGCACCAATCACCCACACCTCCTCCCAATTTTCTCGCTTCCAAATCTCTCCAAAGCCTCCTCCTGTGAACTATACTGTTAGGAGCGTAAATGTTCACAAAGTTGTATTCCTTCCCTTTCCACACAGCATTAATTCCCACATACCCGCTTCCAGAAAAACTATAATTCAACTCCAACAGATTACGCTTCCACAAAATCACCATTCCTCCCCGAAGCACCCCTCGAATTACTAGCCGTCCATTCCAGTTCCTCATTACCCCAAAATGACCGCACTAAGTTATCATTAAAGGAAGAAAATTTAGTTTCCTGGATGAAACATAAGTCAATCGTACCAGAGTTAATAAGGAAGCTAACTCTTTTCCTCTTCACATTCGATCTTCCCCCTCTTATATTGTATGACAGCAGATTCATCATAACAATATTGAATCTCGCCTTCTTCCCCTTTGCTCCTTGTTTATCTCTATCCTCCATTAAATCAATTTCCTTAATGCAATTTTCGTCCTTCTCCCCACTGATTACTCCCAACCTCTGAATTGATTCCCGCGTCTTCTTTCCTACCTCTGATCCGTTATTCTTCATCAACCTCCTGTTGCATCTAATGACTTCGGAATCCGTTATAGAATTGCAATTTGAGATTGAGAAAGATAAAATGCTATCTTCTCCCTTTTGATTTGACATCGTTTTTCCAGATATAACCTCATTCCTCCGTCGTTCCAGACAAGCGTAATAAGATGGGATAAAGTCCACTTTTTCCCCCCAAATCTTTTACATCCCTCAGTTTTCTTCTATTGGACTTATCCTTCATTATTTTCCTGCAAGCCTCTTCAAATGTGTTTGGGCCTTCTGGCACGACCCTACTAGACACTGGCCCATAGAGTCCATTATTTGTGTTAAGTTCCCCACACACAATATTATGTTTAAAGACCCTAACACCACTACGCGCCTAATTCTCACGCTCTCCCAAGTCACAACTTTTGAAAAAAAAACACTTTTGCCTTTCTGATTTGCCACAGGTTGATTTGACCTTATCTCCTTTGAAGAAACAAAGTTATCCTTTCTATAACCAGTCCTGTGCTTTTTCTGATGGGACTTCCCCTTTTTCCTTTTGTATGTAATAACCTCAGAAGCCTCCTTCGTTTGCACCAAAGTAGGTATTATGTCATTAATGCAATCAACTGTCTCATTCACCATGCTCTGCAAAACCTCTTCCCTACCATCTATTCCATCGAAGACCGAGATACGATCTTCTTCTCCCTCACCATCATTCCCGTACTCCGACGAGCCAAACGTCCTCCTATCTTCTTCCGATGAACAAACACCCACCGGCGTGACCCTGTTTTCTTGCATTTCTTCAACTAGAATAATCCTGAAGTTGGAATTGTCGATCTTAACTATAAGGTCTTCTTGAATAACTTCAACACATCTAGTTCTGATCTTAATTCTTGCGACGTCCATACAAACCTTCGTTAGAGTATCTCCGTCACAACCAACATAGGAGCCCAAAGTTGCCGAAATAAATTCGAAAAAACTATCCGACCATGCATGGCAAGGTATCCCCAATACTCTAATCCATGTAATCCTCTCAGGGTCAATATCTTCAGGATTCCAAGGTCTTAGCTCTTTAAACCAGTCCCCCACCACTTTTCTTTCTCACTGATAAAGTTCAAGACTTCTCCTTCAACCAGATCTTCCAACAAGCACACGTTGGCTCCTATGGGAGTAACTCGTATGGTGAACATACCTTCTTCGTGGAACAACTTCTTCATACTGTAGGCTAATCCTGCTACCTTCACAATCCCAACATATGCTTTTCCATACCTGTTTAAATCTTCTGCTTCTGTTGCAAACTCCAGTGGCCTCACTGAAATATGTTCTCTATGCTTATTGTGATTGCTATGGCCAGACCACCCGGTAACTTCAGTGAAGGATCTTCTGTCTTTCAATTTGAATGCCCTATTATGTCAGATAAAATCTCCACGATGCTCAGTCTTCTTTTTCTTGTTCCCCTCAACAGCTGGACCACGTTTGCTTCCTTGTAGAAAACCAGCATTAGCAGCTTTGATTGCTCTTCTTTGAAACCTTGGGACATTGGCATAAAGTTTTCTTCCATCAAGGAACAAGTTGTCCAGCTTTGTCGCCATCACTCTATCGTCTTCCACGTTGAAAAAATGCACAAATCCAAATCTTCTCCCTCTTTTGTCTCTATTGGGAGGTATAATCCACCTCATCAATATCTCCCATGTCTTTAAATTCAATGTAAATGTCTTTTGCTGACCACTTATCATCGAACTCAGTGAAATAAAACGTTGATGTAGCCCTATTACTTCCTCCGACACCGTTCCCTTCTATGTCCCACCTTCTGTTCCCTCTCTCCCTATTTCCTGCCACCTTCCTCCAACCTCTGTTTAAATCAGCTTGTTCTATGGATCTCACCATGCTGAAAAGGTCCAGATTGTGAAAAGAATGTAACTGGTTAGAGAGAGGGCGGAGCTTCTCTCTCTAACATTACAAGTACAAGGAGCGTAGTAGTAGTAGTAGTTGTTGTTATTGTTCTTGTTATTTTTGTAATAGTTGTTGTTCTTGTTGTTCTTTTTGTTTTTATTGTTGTTCTTGTTGTTGTTTTTGTTTTTGTTATTGTTGTTCTTGTTCTTGTTGTTATTCTTATTGTTCTTGTGTTAAAATGTTTAATATTATATATATTGTGATAAAAGTTATCATTGTAGTCGGGCAAAACATGTGGCAAAAATGAAAAAAATGGGTTGATTGACCTTTCACTCTGGTTGTTTATTACAATCGTGGTTATATGTAGGTATTTTCCAGTTTATTACCTCTGTCAATAGACAGTGGTTGAAAATAGTCTACTTACAACCCACGCTACCTCACCACTATTGATCAACCTGTGTTTATAGGGCTTTCACAACTGTGATTATAGATGTTTTCCATAGTAGTGGTAACACATTTTTTCTTTTTTCTTATGTTGTACGTATATAGAAAAATGTTCCTACAAATTGGTATACGAGTCTGGTTTGATTCATATATTAATACCTCATCAAGATCAATGGCAAAATCAAGTACGTGAAATCAATTCCTTACAAATCAACTAATAATCAAAGGTGAAAATTGCGATCAATGGTGTCCACAAATGAAGGTGATCTTCATATTTCAAGTTGTTCTTTTAAATTTTAATGGATTAACATGAAATAGAGGATAAAGAAAAGAGGTTTATAAGGCAATACATTGGGAGCAAAGAAAAACTGTTGGAAATGAGTTGTTCTTGATCCGTCAATGTGTGAATCCAAATATCTTTGAGATGATAATTGAAAAAGAAAATGCAAATACTGTGTGAGACACACTCAGAAAAGCTTATGGTGGTGATGGTAAACTAAAAAAGATCAAGATTCAAACATTAAGAAACCAATACTAAATGCTCAAAATGAATGAACACAAATCATTGAATGAATTCCTCACAAGATTGGTGATGGCTATTAATTAAATGAAGACATGTTGTTAAATTGTGAGTGAGCTAGGGAAGGTTGATAAGGTTTTGAGAACCTTCAACCTCAAGCTTTGATTACACCGTTTTTTCAATAGAAGTGTCAACGGACCTTACTACAATAAAGATTGAAGATATTTAAGAATCCTTATAATCACATGAGTTGAGAATGAAGTACAAGAATTCAGAAATGCTTATTACAGAACAAGATAAAAATGAAGACGAAGGTTGAAGATTCAAGAAGCTATAAAGAAAATTAAATGTGTAAAAAGAAGAAAGAAGTTTTTTAAAACTTAAAAAATAAATAAAGGAATCATAGTTCATAATCAATTAAGACTGGAGTTGTAACTAACAAAAGTTTCAAAAAAAAGTTGACGAGAAAGATGTGTAACGATACAACTATCAAAAGTATGACCATTATACAAGGAACATTAGTCAAAAAATATTTAAATGTCATAAAGGAGAAGTAACTTACACAAGCAAATAAAAGCGACTCAGAAGATGTTCTTGTAAACCTCTTATTAGTGCATTTTCATGTACATTTTTTTACTATTATGTTGCAATAATTTTAGAGTGTCTTTTGTTATTGTTACATTTATTTAAATTTCGTATGGTATTTTAGAGTGTTTCCTTAGCTTAGTTTATTGTTACATTTATTTAAATTTTGTATGGTATTTTCTAAATAAACAACTATTTACACCCTCTCGCTTCGCAGGTAATAACTTGGACTACGAGAATCGGATTGACGCGTTCTAATAGGTGTTGGAAAGCTGAAAGGATAAGATAAAAGTTTCATGTTGATGTTAGAAGCAGATTTTGAGTAACCAACAACTAACCTTGTCTTGACTTCTCTCTAGAAACGTTTCATCTCCTTCCTTTCTAGCTCCTTTAGTCCCAGGCGGTGTTTTTTCTCAGTCTTGACCTAGTGAAGTTATTGGTTCATCTTTGGCTTAAATTCCTAGCTTTCAAGTTTAGGGGCCTCGGTGATCCTACCGTCTTCATTCTGGGTTGAGACTGGCTTCTCTTCTTTAGTTGTCACCGGAGCTATTCTGGGTTCTCTGTTCCGTGTTTTATTAGTAGTCCCTTTCATCTTTCTTTTGGGCTTTCATGGGTTGGGAGAGGATTAGTAGAAGAAAAAAAGGGCTCCTTAGATAGCTTCTCCATTTGGAAGGAAAACGCTGGTAAAGGAGCGTCTAAGGGGGAACCAACCACCTCCTTTTTCGTGACCGAGTTTCCTGAGAAGATGTCTGCTAAAGATCTCTTTGAAGTTTTTAAGGTGTATGGTGTGATTTCCGAAGTCTTTATCTCAGCAAGGAGAGATAAACGTGGTAGAAGATTCGGCTTCGCAAAGTTCCAGAAAGTGCACGATCCTCGTATTATGGCATGCAACTTGGATATCATCAACTTAGAAGGAAAGAAGATCCATGTCAATATCCCTAGATTTAATAAGCCCGATTGCCTTTCTGATTCGGGTAAGGTGATGCATGCGAAGAAGATCAGCCCTCAGGGTTCGGCCAGAAGATTCGAGAATTTTTATCCTCAGGAGAAAACATACGCGAATGTGGTTGGAAGAGGCGACATTAATGCTGAGGGGAGTGACAAGGAGGGTGAAAAATGTGTTTCTCTTGAAGTGGATTTTGACTGTTTAGAGAAATTGAAACATACGAAGGTAGAAGTGGTGATGGAGGATGGTAATGTGTTCAATATTCATAGAGTTATCAACGAAGAAGGTTTTTTTTAATATCAAGGCAATGCCTATTGGAGCATCCATGTGCTTAATAGAAGACACTACAGGTGGTGACATCGAGGACTTTGTGAAAGAGGCGAGGGAATGGCTGGAAGTGTGGTTCAGTGAAGTTCGTCAATGGTCTCCGGAGTTGATATACAAGGATAGATTCGTGTGGATTAATTGCTACGGGCTTCCAAGTTATGCTTGGAATGTTTCCAACTTCAATTTGATAGCCAACCATCTGGGCACATTTATTCAGTGCGACGAGTCCACCAGGAACAAATCTAGGCTTGATGCTGCTAGATTGTTGATCAAAATTAACAAGGAGGTCATCTTGAATATGAAGTTAAGGGTAGAGGTGAATAACTTTACTTTCTCTATTTCAATCTCGGAAGATCTCTGTTGTGGCCGTTCAGGATTCACCGGGGAGGTTGAAGATGAGTTGGTCGACTCCGATGAGATAGTTTCTACTATCCACTCTGAGGAGGAAGGCGCGTGGGAAACAGATGAAGAGGTGGATCATGAGGTTCCTAGGTTCTCGGGGGCAGCGTCTGAGGGGAGAGACTCTATTCTTAAGGAACAAACATCAGATGGAGTTTCCCCAGTGTCAGATAACCTTTCCTTTGTGGGTGAAAGTTTGGAGAACTGTGTTCCTCTTTTTGGTGGGCCCGAGGTTTGTTCTGATAAGGAAAAGTCTTTGGCGTACAAAGGTATCTCTGAGACTGACAAAGGTGATTCTACTTTTCGAGGTAATCTGAAAGGTATTGTTGATTGTACTTCTGTAGCAGGAAGATGGTATGTCTCGGGTATCTCCTCGCGGGGAGGTTTTTCATTCGATGTTAGGGATTAGGTCGGGGACGTTGTCCTTAGCCTTTTGCGCGCCCTTTCACTTGACTTGGCAGTGGAAGGGTGGATTTGATTTCCTGTCGAATTCATTGTCTTTCTCTGCTTTTTCAGGTGATCGTAATGGCGACGGGGCCAGACAGAGAAGTTATTTTAGACACGTCCGAGGAGGAAACTGGCTCCGAGGAGAATAGTAGCTCGACAGCTTCGAGCTCTGCGGCTTCGAGCTCGGCAACATCGAGCTCCTCGAGCAATATCGGGGAGGAAGAAGAACTGGATGTCATGGAGGAAGACGTTGAAGGGTTCTGTGCAGAAGAATGGGAGGTGGCTGAACCTTTCGAGCATATTTCTACGTTTGCAAAGTCTTTGGCGGACGTCTTTACAGAGGTGGGACCAGAAGGGGAGTGGAAGGTGCACTTTGTCGCTCCCGGGATTTTGATCCTAGTACAAACGCGAAAGTGGCACCGAAACAGAGTCGCCAGCAATGTGTATTTATCCCAAGAGAGGGAAAGGAAACACCGCATAAACCTAAAGAGAAAGGAAAGAGCATGGTCTTGCGACCAAGAGAACTGCGTTCGGGAGTCGGTTACGCGTGAGGAAGGTATTAGCACCCCCCACGCGTCCATCGTACCCGATGGGATCCACGCTTGCTTGTCTCGATCAGAGGGTGTCGTCGTCTGGAGCTCCGCTGCTACTGGAAAGGGAAAGGAATGGGAAAAAGGAAAAGGAAAAGATAGAAAAAGAAACAAATGTAGGGAAAATAAAAGAAGTGCTCGAATGGGCCCTACCCCACTGCCTACGTATCTCATCGGGAGCATGAGAATCAGAGCGACGTAGTTCCCCTAACTAGGGAAAAGTTGTTTGTGTTTTTTAGAGAACGGCTTACGTTCTAGCTCAGGTGTTGCAGGCTCGCTGGTCCGAGTGCGTTACCATCTTGCAAGAGAACGAGTAGGAGCACGTTCGTACGTTAAGTGTGAGTGAGATGAGAAAAGAATTCCCGAAGGAAAGACGTTATTGTTTGTTTTTGTCTTTTAAAAAGAAGTGTTTTGATTGTTTTGTGTTTTGCAACGCGCATTATATTTAGGTCCCTCATGTAAGATCGAATGCCTCGCATAACGAACCAAGATGGGACGCACGCTAAACATTCCAAGAAAATGAGAGAAGATCCCTCACTATCTTGTCCTTGCATGAAAGGCCTAAATACAATGTTTGTTTTCCTTTATTAATATTTTTTACTTTTTGTTTGAAGATGAGAAGAGAAAACACAAAGGAAACTCTAAAGGGAGGCTAAAGGATCCTAATGTTATCATGCATGGATGCCCTATGGTTAGTGAGGTTTGAAAGAGGAAGCCTAACTAAAACCTAATGCTAATCCTACTCCAAGCTTAATCAAAAATTAAGTTGGACTAGGTAGCTCTAAGGGGAAAAGAATCCAAGACTTGGACAAGTCTTGAGATTCAAAGGATGTGAAAGAGTGAAGGAGAAGAAAAGAAGAAGAGAGGTGAGATACAATAAGAGGCAGCAAGCACATCATAATCATCATATCCAAATCACATCATAAAACATGCTTCAAAGATCATACAAGCACATCTCAAGTACACAAGTGAAAGCACCCAAGAAAGGATGCAAGTGAACTTGCATAAGAAGTACAATCAAACACACATGGATGTCATATCAAAGTGAAATGAAGGAGATAAGATGAAAATGAAACAAGACCAGAACTCACATCATATCATCATCAACAATTCATATATGCAAAAGACGTTCACATTATGCAACATGATGCACCAAATAAATTACAAAGTAAAAGGAATGATATGCATCACATAATTCAAACCAAATGCATCCAACAATGCTCAAGCAACATGAAAATCAAGTATAGAACTCAAGAGGAAGTAGCACACACATTAACATCATGTCAAGATCAAACTCAAGTCATACAAGATTAATCACCAAGCAACACATCCAAAGCATGCATCAAAACTAATCAAGGCAACCACTTACTATTCATGCAAGCAAGCAAAGAAACATGTGAAGCAAAAAGTGAGAACATGTCACATAATGAACCCTAAATCAAGAGGATCAGAACCTCAAGCATGTTATACAAGTCAAACAAAAGGCCTCATGCATTGATGGTTTCATACAAAGGAGCATTGCACATGATTAAGTCAAACACCACAAAATTCAAGTCAAAACAACACCAACTTAGAAAATCAAGCACAAATAGAAAAATGAATCAATGAAGATGATTCCAAAGCCATAAACAAGCTCAAACAGAACATGATCACACCATACAATCATCTCAAGCATCAATCAATCATAAGTAAACAAATGCACTCAAACTAGGTCAAGTGTCTAAGCATGCTTCAATCAACTTCAAACCACAAGTAAAAATCAACCAAAAATAGCAAAGTGGTTCAATAAATTCCCAAAAAATAATCCAAGGCAAGCTTAAACATCGAATTAACATGTGTAAAAATATTGGAATAGAATTAGCACAAGAACATGTTCAAAGGTGTTCCACAAGTCAAGATATGCACATAACCGAGCAATGATCGAAGGGCATCAAAAATCCCATGAAAAGCAAACAAAAGTGGTCACCAAGGCAGCAACATGACATGAAAAAAATTCCTCAATTAAGTGTCAAATCATGGCAAAAATATCAGTTCAATAAGGCATGGAAAGATCATCAAACATAAGCACTAATCACAAAGGTAAACATAGAAGACACTTGGAAAAGAAAATAGGAATTAATTATGAAAATAAATGGAAAATAAAAATAGAATTCAAATAAAATTAAATAAAACATTAAAATGTTCTCATGATTTTTTTTTGTAATTTTTTAATAAAATAAAGTATTTTTAGTAGTAAAAAAGGGACGAAAATAAAAAAAAAGGAAAATAAGAAACAAGTATAAAAAAATGAGAGGGTGTGTGTTTAGAAAACAAATACACGAATTGGGCCTTGAGGGGGGTGTGGACAAAAAATAGGGCGCAAGGCCCAACTAATTTGTGGTAACACCATCAGCTTTTTAAACAAAAAAAAAGAAATAAAGTAAAAAAAAGAAAATAGAAACGTTACAAAATATCATGTGGACATACTCATCAATCGGTCCAAACCAAATAAATGAGGAAAAAGACAAAAAACATCACTAGCCACTCACAGACTGCCACGCAGTCATCTTCTTCATGCAACCTTAAACAAATCAAACCATGCATCGCGATTTGCAAAGAAAAAACGCAGTGAACAACCCAACTTCCTCCATCAGTTTCTCCATCAAATCTCAATCAAATCACACAAAATAAAACACTAAAATGGAGCTCAAGAATCATAGATCATCATGATGTTCTTCGAATCCTAAAACACACACTCTAACACAGATGAAAACAAGCTCAAAGATGCGGGTTCAAACACATCAACAAACATTCAACAATGACAACCACATTAAACTCAAGGATTCAAACAATGCCATCATTTCAGGCTTTAGCAGATGCAATGTGTGCACATGGTTCAATCTAAGAATGAATAGCTCAAAGAGATAGAAAGAAAAAACATACCTAGTGCTCACTGCTCCTCGATTTCTTATCAAGTCCTTGAGGAAAACTTCAACAAATCTAACCAACAGCCTTCAGTAATGGTGAACTAAGAGCTAGACCAAACCAGAATCCCTTAATCAACAAGTTTCGTGGATGAGAAGAAATGGAGAGCAGGTGAACTTTCAGATCTGAAAAATGTGTAGGCTCAAAAAAGTCCCCCACTCTTAGGGTTTTGTCTGTCTTTATATGATGGGTTGGAGTGGTTTAATGGGCCTAAGAGTGAAGAGGAAACTTGGTGGAGAATTTCTGTCCAAAAAATGAAAATGTGAGAGTCAAACGGGTTGGTTTTACATGGGTGTATGGAGTGGTTTTGTTGTGATTTGGAAAGAGAGGAGGTGGTGGGAATAGCAGTCATGTGAGCAGAGTGTGAGGCCAAGTAGTATCAATGCTTTGTTCTTTTCTGTTTCACCCCAAATGTGCAAAGTGTGCATGAGAGAGTGATATAGCCGTTGGCCATTGTTTGGTCATTTTAGGCAATGTTTTGGCACAAGCAAAATAACACAACCCGTGTGAAAGTGATGTGAAGTCCAAACCAAAAGAAATTGGCCTCAATGTGCCATAGCAAACATAGCCGTGTGAGCCACTTTGGAGGATGAGGACTTGATGAAAACATGACCATTTGATGCAAGGCTAGGGTCAATAGAAAGTATGAAGAACATAGAACAAGATTCGTGTTGACAACTAGTTAAAAGCATGCTTGGAAGTAGGTGAAAATTGGCTTTGAAATCATGTCCATGGAGCTGCCAAAACTCTTGAGAAAACAACTAAGTTTTTTTGATTTTACAATTTGAAGCCTTGATTTTGAACCATCACAACTTGTACTACAATGATCCAAATGAAACAAGCTTTGATTCTTTAGAAAGCTTGCACAATAATGAATAAAAATGATGTTGGAATTTGGTTGAAATAGAGCATGGAGGTATGTGAAAATAAACCATGAAGGTGTGTCCTCAAAACTGTCCCAAAACACTTGGAAAAATTCTAAGTTATTGAATTTCACAACTTGAAAACTCCAACTTCAAAACATCATAACTCTCTCAAAAATAATCCAAATGAGACAAACTTTACATGGTTGGAAAGCTTGGAGAAAGCTCTACAAATTTCATGTTTGAAGAAATTGAAATGAAGCTCGTATCATGATGGAAATTAGCTTGGAAGATGGCTGAATTCATGCTGAAACTTTCCCAAAATGGCAACTTCCTTAAAACCTAGATTTCCAAAAATAGCAACTTTTCCACATTCTTGATTTTTCATCAATCCTTGAACATTTCTTGATCAAATCTTGTCCATGGACCATATTTGACTTGAAAATCATGATGTTGACCTTAAAAAGTCAGGAGTTGACTTTTTCACTGCACAATTGACTTTATTCCCAATTCTCCTGATTTTGAAATTCCTGATCAATTGAAAACCTTCTGAAACAAATTGATGGACAATCTTCCATCCCTAGACACTTGAGGACATAAGGAAAACCATGGGATCAAGTTTTGCCCTAAAAAATCATAAATAAACTGATTTTATGGCAAACCCTAGTTTTGGTACCCTCTGGTTAGGAGGAAATAGCACATCCTCCAAATTCAAATTCCTCTGAATATGATGTGTATCATGTCCACCAATGATGACATGTGCCACTTGGAGATGATAAAGAATCAAAGAGCTTGCTCATTTGGGGGTCAGATCCCAACTTTTGACTGCCTTGTATAGGAGGTCATGCACTGTCCAATCTTCTTGATGAATTCTCCTCTTTCCATGACTTGTGAGATCAAATGGAGATGATACATGATGTAAGAGGTCTTTGAAGCTTGTGAGAAACACTTGGTCTTCTTCTTTGGATGGTCAACACCTTAGAGAATCACCTGATCACATGCCCTTATGCAAGATGCAATGTTAAATGCTTGATGCTTTGTTTTTCTATGCTTGAATGCAATGCAATGCAATGAAAACTCATGCTAAATGATATGAAGAAAAGAGAGGGCAAATTTTGGGGTATTACACACTTCCCTACCTTGGACGAGCGGGTCTGTTCGGATTTTGGGGACCGCTTTACGATGTATGAGTATGCCTTCAAAGAGCTGGGACTGAGGCTGCCTTTCACTGATTTCCAGCGGTCGGTGTTCGAGCATCTGAAGCTGGCGCCCTCTCAACTTCACCCTAATTCGCTGGCCTTCATCCGAGCTTTTGAATTGGTGTGCGAGCATCTCGCTCTGGGGACTACTCTCCCTCTATTCTTCGCTGTTTCCATCTTCAAAGGCAGCTGGCGGGGAAGAAGTACATATGGGTTTCCTTGAAGCAGCCCAAAAAGTTATTTACGCCGTTCTCGGAGTCGATCCGAACGTTTAAGGAACAGTATTTCATCGTAGAACCCGTGTCCGAGGTTGCCCAGGATATCACATATATCTGGGAGATAGAGGTCGACGAAGATGGGAATGAGCTGCTCAACGAGGAGGGAAAGTATATTGGGCGGAGGCTGTACATGTTTCCCATCCGCTGGGCACCCGACCATTTCTCCAAGAAGCCCAGCGCTTATGTCTTCCAGCCGAGTGAGCTGCGCGGGCAGGACGCCGTGGCTTACGAGAAGTTGGTGAACTGGGTCAACTCCTTCAGTCTTGCAAGCTGCTGGACGAGCAAGGGCAACCCTATCTTCGAGGAGGATGGGAGCCAGAGAGTTGAGCGCAAATTCGTCAATGTTAAGGCACTGCTGGAGTGCAAGACTCCCGCGGATACTGAGAAGCTGCTCGGTAGTCTTAGTTATTTAGATTTTGTTTGTGTTGTCTCTTTTCCACGTAGCTAACGTGCTCGTCTTTTCGTTTGTGCAGGTGAGATGTCTCAAGCTCGCAATCGCGTGGTGAGGAATGCTATGGCGAGGAGAAGGGGAAGTTTGAGTTACCTCCGTGCATCCTTGACAGGAGATTCTTTGAAGGGAACTCTTTGGTCGTCCCTCTGGCGGAATCCCTTTGCTTGGAAGGCATGGATTGCCCGAGCAAGAGGGCGCAGGTGGCCTAGGATGCTTCTGCCCTGGTCAGGATGTTGGAGATGGTTGCTGTCTACGCCGAAGGGGATTCTACGCTTGAGTCCGAACTCAACGCTGCCCGGGCTTCTGAGGCGGCCCTCAAGGAGGAAGTTAAGAGTGAACCCTGGGTTTGAGATCTCGACCGAGGGAACTCACTATCTTGCGCGCGTTGAGGATGGTCGCATCGTCTTGCCCGCAGGCCTTGCTCTAGATACCCCCGAGGCCCAGCTTGAGGACCAGCCTGAGGAGGACCAGAGACCTGAGCCGGTGTCAGCCGAGCAGGCGGAGGAATGAGGAGTGTTTTTATTTTGATGTTGTTGTATCTTGTCCGGCCTGCGCGCCGTTGAATTATTTGTAATTTTATTTTTGGGGGTATGACCCCGTTTTATGAAATAACGCACAATCGTGGCCCTTGTGGCCATCTGTTATGTTAATTATATTTCTGTCTTCTTCGCGTGCATGATCTTACTTGCGTTTATTTTTGCTAAGTGTTGTATGCATGCTTGCTGTGGACGTATGTCTGCCCGTGTTTGGGAGCTTTTGACTTGTGCGAATATTTATGGGGGATTGCTCGATGTAGATGTGTTCGACAGTGTGGGGAACTGGTCGAACGGCCAGGGAATATCCTGGCTGGGGAGCGGAGCTCAGGTCGCGTTTGAGGCCTGAGTTCGCGGCGTGAACGTCCCATCGCGAGCTGGGGTTCTGCCAATCATGGTACTTTGACGACGGCGATGCTCGATCGAGGACCGCTGTCGAGCAACTACCCAGCTTGTTACTGAGCGGGGTTGTGCTTTAATCGTATGCGACGCTTGTACCTAGACGCGCATAGTGGTCGGTAGTTGACGTTCGTCGTTGCGACGAGTCGAACCGAGGATTTAGCTGTAGTATTATTTTAGCTTTTCGGCATTCCATGGTCGAGCGAGTTCTTCCCCAGTGAGATGTTCTAGGTAGTAGGCCCCATTTTCCGTTTTTGCCCGGATGCGATGGGGTCCCTCCCAATTGGCTGCTAGCTTGCCTTCACGAGAGTCTTTGTGGTTTCTTCTTAGGACAAGGCTTCCCACGTCGAACTCTCGTCGTATCACATTGGCGTTGTGCCTGATGGTGATCTTTTGTTTCAGTGAGGCCTCGCAGAGAGCTGCTCCGGTTCTGATTTCCTCGACGAGGTCGAGCTCTTCCCTTAAAGATTCGTCGTTCATTTCCTCGTCTAGGGGCGACTCTGTCCGCCTAGAGGGCACGTGAACTTCGACGGGAATTACAGCCTCGGTTCCGTATGCTAAACGGAAAGGTGTTTCCCCGGTCGTTGAATGGGGAGTTGTACGGTAAGCCCAGAGCACACTGTGTAGCTCCTCGACCCACGCCTTCTTTGTTTCGTCTAGCCTTCGCTTGAGGCCTCGAAGGATGACTCGGTTAGCTGCCTCAGCCTGCCCTTTTGTTTGGGGGTGTTCGACGGATGCGAAGTATTGCTTCGTGCCCAGTTGGGCGACGAAGTCCTGGAACTTCTTGTCCGTGAACTGCGTCCCGTTGTCCGTTACTATCGCTTGGGGAATACCGAAACGTGCAAGGATGTTTCGTTTGTAGAAACGCAGGATGTTGAGGGTAGCTATTTTGGCTAGAGGTTCTGCTTCTATCCACTTTGGGAAATAATCCACGCCCACTATGAGGTACTTGTTCTGACTTGATCCTACCACGAAGGGTCCTAGTATGTCTAGGCCCCACCAGGCGAATGACCACGGGGAGGACATAATCTTGAGCTCGTTAGGCGGGGCTAGGTACATGTCCCCATGCCGTTGGCATTTATCGCACTTCTTTACGTGCTCTTTTGCGTCATTTTGCATAGTCGGCCAGTAGTATCCTGCTCAGAGGGCCTTTCGAGCAAGGGACCTTCCGCCGAGATGTTGGGCGTTGATTCCTTCGTGGATTTCGGGCAGGATGTGCGTGACCATTTCTTCTTCGACACATTTGAGCAGCGGAATGGAGAATCCCCGTCTGTATAGTTTGTCTTCGACCAGGACATAAGAGCAGGCCCTTCGCCTGACTATGCCGGCCTCCTTTGGGTCGGACGGGAGTTCGTCTTTGGCGAGGTAGTTGTAGACTGGGGTCATCCAACAGTTGTTGTCCCCGATCACCTGCACGTCGAGTGTCGGGGAGGCCTTCTCGATGCTGGGTCGAGGGAGTACTTCTTGTATGATGGATTTGTTTCCGCCTTTCTTCTTCGTGCTGGCCAATTTGGACAGCACGTCTGCTCGTACGTTATGTTCGCGGGGAACGTGTTTCACTTCTACTATTGTGAACTTTGCCATTTCCTTCTTTACCAGGGCCAGGTATTCGGTCAGGTTGTCGTTTTTGGCTTGGTATTCACCTCGGACCTGGAGGGCCACGAGTTGTGAATCCGTGCAAATGACGACTTCTTCTGCTCCCAGGTCCTCGGCAAGGCGTAGCCCAGCAAGGAAGGCTTCGTATTCAGCCTGGTTATTGGAAGTTGGGAAAGACAGTGTGAGTGATACCTCGACGATAGTCCCTTCGTTGCTCTCCAGTATAATGCCCCGCGCCGCTACCTGCCGAGCTTGAGGCACCGTCGACGAAGATGGTCCACTTGCGTGTCTCGCTCGCGGGGGAGTCCGCGAATGTCATCTCTACGACGAAATCGGCCAGAGCTTGGGCCTTAAGGGATTTTCTGCCTTCGTACCGGATGTCAAATTCGGACAGTTCTAGCGACCATTTAAGCATTCGTCCGACCATATCTGGTCGTCCAAGCAGCTGCTTTATGGGCTGATCTGTTCGAACCACGATCGTGCGGGCTAGGAAGTAGTGCCTTAACCTCCTGGCAGCGTTGATGAGGGACAATGCCACCTTCTCTATCTGCTGGTATCGTAACTCTGGTCCTTGTAGTACCTTGCTTGTGAAATAAATGGGCTTCTGCCCGTCAGGTGTCTCGCGGATGAGAGCGACGCTCATTGCTTTGGCTGCTACGGCCAAGTATAGGTATAGCGTTTCGCCATTGTCCGGGCGAGTGAGAACCGGAGGCTCTGAGAGTGCTCGTTTTAGATGGAGAAGGGCCTTGTCGCACTCCTCGGTCCATTCGAACGCGGCCTCTTTGTGGAGGAGCTTGAAGAACGGTAGGGCGTGCTGGGCGGACTTGGCCACGAAACGAGATAGTGATGCGAGCATCCCGTTGAGGGACTGGATGGATTTTTTGGACTTGGGCGTAGGAAACTCGGAGAATGCCTGGAATTTGTCGGGATTGGCTTAGATTCCTTGTTCCGTCAAGTAGAAGCCGAGGAATTTGCCTGCCCGGACACCGAACGTGCACTTCTCCGGATTAAAGCGCATTTTGTATTTCCTGGCTTGTTCGAAGACCTTTCGCAAGTGGGCGGTATGATCGGTTTCCTCGTGGGACTTTACGATCATGTCGTTCATGTATACTTCGAGCATGTTGCCTATCTCTCCCCGAAATACTTTGTTCATCATTTGTTGGTATGTTGCTCCGGCGTTCTTCAGGCCGAAAGGAATTATGTTGTAGTAATAATTCCCTGATTCGGTCATGAAGGCCGTATATTTTTTGTCGGACATTGCCATTGGGATTTGATTGTAGCCCGAGTAGGCGTCCATGAATGATAAAAGTTTAAAATCAGCGGAATTATCAACAAGTTTATCAATATTGGGGAGGGGGTAGGCATCCTTCGGGCATGCCTTATTGAGATCGGTATAATCAACGCACATACGCCATTTTCCATTAGATTTTTTGACCAATACAACGTTGGATAGCCAAGTGGTGTACTTGGCTTCCAAAATAAATTTGGCCTCGAGGAGGTCCTTTACAGCTTTTTCAGCAGCCTCCATTTTCTCTGGAGACTGCTTTCTCCTACATTGTGCTACGACCTTAATGGCCGGGTCAATGGTCAGCTGGTGACATGCAGTGGACGGGTCTAAACCGGGCATCTCTGCGGCGCTCCAAGCGAAGAGGTCAGCGTTCTCCTGGAGGCATGCTTTGAGCTGCTTCCTCGCGATGTCAGGTAGGTCTGCTCCGATCTTCACTCCCCGTTGGGGATCTTCTTCGAACAGAACTATCTCGAAGTCGCCATCCGGGATTGGGCGCATCGGATGGGAGCTGCTGCTGGATGCTGTAGACGGGCCGGCTGATGCTGCTCGTTCCTCCTGATGGTCCTCGGGGAAGCGGCTGTCGAGGTCGATAGAGTCGACCTGGGGCAGAGGCTTGGCTTCCTCGGAGCTGCTTGGCAGTGTTGGCTTGCTCGACACCTTTGGCTTGGGCGCAATGGTGTTGAGTCCCTTTGTGGCTGCTTCGAAACACCGTCGGGAAGCCTCTATATCACCGTGGAGGGTGGCGACCTTCCCTTTCGAAGTGTAATACTTCATCTTCAGGTGGATGGTTGAGGGCACTGCTACCAACTCGGCCAGGGTTGGCCTTCTGAAAATGCATTGGTAAAGCGACGGGCAGTCGATTACCAGAAACTGTACCTTGATGGATCTAGCCATCTCAGCTGCACCGAATGTCACGATCAGCTCCACGTAACCCCACATCTTTTTGACGGACCCGTTTAATCCCTGCAGGTCGGATCCCACGTAGGGAGTGAGGTGAGATTTGTCCAGCTGAAGTGTTGAGAACAACTGGGAGTACATGATATCGATCGAGCTGCCCTGGTCGATAAGTATCCTGCGAACGTCGAAGTTTGCCATCCGGGCTCTGACGAGCAGAGGTATACTGGAGTTCAGGGACCCGCCGAGGAGTTCCTCCTTGTAAAAAGAGATTGGGACAGAGCCCTTCTGGGCCTGATCAAGCGTTGTCACTTTGTTGCAGCTGGTGTTGATCAGGTGGTCGAACTTCCATTTCACGGAGCCCATAGTGACTTTGTTGAATCCTCCACCAGAAATGACCATGGCGGAAGGAAAAGTCTCCCACGGGCTGTGGGCCGCGAAATAAACAGGGGCGTTGAGCCCGTCTGGGACGTAGAAGTCCTCCGGCCGGGATATGGACATCGCTACCTGTACGTTGGTGTCATCTGAGGAGGGTACTTCTTCCTCGACCTTCTTGGACTCCTGGGCTTCTTGCCGAGGAGTGTCCTTCTTCTTTGCGAACTGTTTCAGGTGCCCGTCCCTGATCAGTATCTCTATGGCATCCTTCAGGTGGATGCAGTCCTCTGTAGTATGGCCGTGACTTTTGTGGAAGCGGAAGTACTTCGACTTATCCACGTTTGGTCTGTTCGGCAGCTGTTTGGGGAAACGGACCCCGGTTTGTTTGAACTCCGAATTGGCACATTCGGACAGAATCTTTTCCCTGGACACGGTCAGGGGAGTGTAGTCGTGGAAGCGCCCGGAGGGTCCCTTGCCGTCGCGGGAGTCCCTTGGACGGTCCTCGTGTCTTCGTTCACCCCGACGAGATATCAAGGCTTCTTTTCCTTTGGCGGCCCGGGCATTCTCCTGGTGGCGTGATGCCCGGACGTTGCAGGCCATGATCTTCTCCTCGTACTGGATATGAGTTTGGGCTTTGAGGAGGAGGACGTCTAAATTCCTCGGTGGGGCGAGGCCGATGGCTTTAGCGAAATCGGAGTCCGGGAGGACCCCTTGCTCGAGCAGGAATTTCTTCATTTTTCCGTCGTCGGAACCTGCACTGCTTCTTTGTTAAACCTTTCGATGTATGCTCGGAGAGGTTCGTCTTTCCTCTAGATTATGGCTCCGAGGGAAGCCTCAGTTTTAGGGTGGCGGCGAGATGCTGTGAAGTGCCGCGAGAACATCCCGCCGAGCTGTTTCCACGAGGTAATGGATTCCTCAGGCAATTATTTATACCATGTCATTGCTCATTTCCAAAGCGTGGTCGGGAACAGTCTGCATTTGATGGCGCCCCGTACGCCGCGGTAGTCTAAGAGGGCATCGATATTCTCGATGTGCTCGTATGGGTCAGTGGTCCCGTCATATGTGCCAAGTGACGGGGATTTTTCCAAGCCTTTCGGGAGGCGGGTGGCCAGGATCTCCTGGGACAACGGGCCGCGAGGCTCGTCGTCGTCGCTGGAACTAGTGTATGATGGTGACCGGACGGGCTGCTCGCATCGGCGGTTCCTTCGTGGAGAAGGTGATTGGTCCCTTCGAGGAGAAGGTGAGCGGTTCCTTCGCGGGGAAGGTGAGTGTGTCTGTCTTTTGGACTTGATTGGAGACTCCTCGTTCCTTCAAGTCCTTTTGTGGTCATGAGCGTGCTAGTTACGCGGGGAGATCTGGTCGTGCTTTCGGGCTACGCGAGGATCTTGCTCATGGCGCAATCTTCGGTCGATTTCTCTCCGGGGCAGCGGGCTTCTTGATCGTCGCTGATTTCTCCGCGTAGGAGGGGACCTTGGACGACGAGACTCTTCCAGTGCCCCGATCCTCTCATTTTGCTTCAGGATCAGGGTGTTGGTTTTGTTGAGGGCCTCTAGGAGGGCTGCCACGGCCGGGTCGGCGCTGAGCGGAACAGGAACGAGCTGGAGGTCGAGAGACGGTTGATCATTGTGGAGATCAGCAGGAGTTGGGGAAGGAAAAGCGGTGGCTCCATCCCTAAGGAAACGGGAATCTCGGAGGAGAGATAATTGGCCGTCAACATCAGATTTGTTGACGGGGAGGATGGTGAAATGAAGAGCATCCTGGGTACGATCTTGGGAGGCCATGATCGTGATGATGTTCGAAAGTTGTTTTGATCTTCGGTTAAAGAAAGAAGGGGAGAACAAAGTTTCCCACAGACGGCGCCACTGATCGTGAAGGCTGGATCAGATCTTGTAGAATCAGGCCGCCAAGTGCGTCCGGGATGTTGGTCGTATGGAGAGGAGGAGGGGGTGTACATGCAAGGCACTCCGACGCTCAAGTAAGTAAAGGTCAGAGAAAAAGGGGCAAGTACAAAGAGTGAATTCTTAAGGTGAATATTGGATACCTGACCCTCTCAAGCGATAGGGTTTATATAGAGCCCCCAGCGCATGGCCAACGGTCCTATTTTCGGGGCGAAATAACCGTTTTTTCCCAAAGAATCGGCAATTGCCCAAACTAGCCGTTATGTCGGGCATAGACATTGTTCCGGGCACCTGCCCATAGCTGTTCGGCGAGCAGTGAAGCCGTGCGTGACGGGCAGTAATTCCGAGGAGGAACGTTGCATTCCTTGCCCGGTTGGAGGGGCAGAAAGGTCACTTTTGTCCCTCTGTGGATTGGACTTAGACAATTTGGACCGCTCTGGAGCAGAGACGGATTGGGCCAATTCTAACCATTGGTCCAGTCCAGAACACAATATTTTCAAATTAAGGTAATAGGCTAATTATAAATTTACCGTGCTTATTATAATTTTAAAATATTACTCTTGGAGTAATAGGCTAATCTATCCAGCTTTCTATTAACTCTTGGCATGAACAGTTTTATTCTCTCATTCTCTTGCATACCTGACACCAGCGTCAGGCATTTCCTCAAATACTACTAATGCTTCATCCTCCCTTCTGGCTTTCCCATAAGCATTGATGAATAAGCCATAGCTAATCACGTCGGGTCTGAGACCAGCTCTTTGCATCTAAAATTAGGCATTTACTGCAAAATCTAATAAATTAATTATAGACAGTAAATTAAAAGGGGAACAGATCTACGAGACAAAAACCAATGGAAAGTCTTGAAAATACCACAAGATTAAACAAATAATCTGTTGGGGAAATTCCAGAGAATATCAGTGCCTCTTGTGGATAAGGACCAAGTTTCATAACTCAAAGATTTGATATTTTAATAAAATTCTGATCGAGTTAACATGGAGAAAGGTTTCTAAACGATAAGAGAAATAAAATCACTTAATTGTAGGAGTAGACAATTTAACTGTTCTGTACCTCTAGAATATAAAGATTAAAGACATTGCCAAAATGACAAACCAAAAGAAAGAGACAGTGCCATAAGAGTTGAAAATTTATGAACAACAAGATATCTGCCGTGAAGAGGCAGATTTTCAACACTGATGTATTTCAACATCCTCACTAATTTGCATAGTGAATTTTTTTAGCCTGTGACCCTGAGGATATCACTGAGGTTGAGTAAACACATACAACAAAACATAGAATGTGTTAGACTTAATATCCTTTTTGGTCCTCTAACTATAGGGGTGTATCCAATTTGATCCTCTTTCTTTTAAAAGTTTCAAATTGGTCCCTTACGTTGTCTACCTGAAGCATAAAGGTCATTTCCGTCAAATAAATGCAAACGGTGTTAGTTTTGTTTACGTGGAGTATGAGTTGGCATGATGGATGGCTTAGTCAACACCTTTTAATTTCCACGTGAATTTTTATATTATTTTTAATTATTTTTTATTTTCCATGTAGATTTTTTTATATATTTATTTTTTAATATTTTTTATATTATTTTTTTCTTTTTGTAATATTTATTTTTTAATTCCATTTTTATAAATTGTTATTTTAAAAATAATTTTAATTGGGCCAGATCAAATCAAATTCACACACAAACGCATCTAGAAGTCCAATATCAATTTCATTCTCATTGGCCCATATGTTTTTCATTTGCATGATTATGCACAAGTAGTTAATATAAAGACTAGATTTTATTCTAAAACAACCAATGTGAGACTAATATAAAGACAAGTATTGCAACTAGCTTTTTCTTCTCATTTTTCCAAAAAGTTACGGTGCTGAGACAGAAAATTACCATGCCAAGACACATCCATTGCCCCTTCCACCTCCACCAAGAGCTTCACCACAACCACAACAATCATCCGCGCAACATGACTCAACAGAAAATTGTCATTCAATGAAGAGTCAATGGCAGAAAGGAAAACTAATTGGACGAGGATCATTTGGAAGTGTTTATCATGCAACAAACCTGTATGCAGTGAAAGAGGTATGAGTGATGTTTAGTGATGTTTAGTCTGTTGTTCTGAATTGTCCTTACTTTCAGGAAATCAGTACCCTTGGTCAGCTACACCACCCCAATATTATGCAATATTATGGCAGTGAATTATTGAGTTTTTGGTCCCTCTCCTTCCCAATATTATGCAACTTTATGCTACACTCTAGCTTTAAATGGCAGCTTTTTCTCAGATGAAATGAAACTTAAAGTTGCTTTCAATGGCCACTCTAAAGTTCCAGTTGAGTGGTTATGCATACAGTTTGAAGTATATTATTGCATGCCATCTTTTTGTGCATGAAATTTCAAGTTGACTGGTTATGCATATCATTAGAAGGGCAAAACAATTTTGTATCAGTTGAAATGAAGAACAAAGTATATTTTTCGTAGTTTTAAGGAAATAGTTCATTCTGAATAAAAGGTCACCTTGATAAAAATCAGGAATTAAAAACTGCCTGATTTGTTTTCTTGCTCCATATGGCATTGCAAAAATTTACATAGCACAACATATGAACTCATGCCAATGTGACCTTTGTTCAAAAAATTATCCAGCAGGTAGTTAAAGTTGCTGATTTTGGTGTAGCTAGATTGCAAGATCAATCTGGTATAATGACTGCAGAAACTGGATCATACCTGTGGATGGCTCCAGAGGTATGTGTATATTGATAGATATATTTGTATATAGTGTTGATTACTTCCTTTTAAACTCATCAACATCTCACATGCCATGTATTGGACTCATTATAACTTGTGATGTTGTTGATTGAGAAAGTGGGCGTAGGAATCATGAATTGGAAGCATAGAACCTGGTTCTAAACACATGTTACTGCATCATGTAGCGGTAAATATATTATGCTTGGTTTGTAAATTGCAAAAGAAAGAGGTTTGTGAAGTCCCACATTGAATAATCAATAACAAATCTGAGTGTTTATATAGTTTGTTCACACAATAAAAATATAACTTGACTATTGGGCCTATTGTTAAGAATATGGGCTTCAAGCTCAAATATTTTATATTAAAGTTTATGAAATGTAATATAAATAGATTTTCTAAAAATAAGTATATAAACCGTGTCACATCCCCATTCAGTAACATACACATCACCACATCCAATCCACGTCATCAACATTTTAAGTGAAATTTTAACTTTTCTAACGGCAAGGACAAACGTGGACATATTTAATAATGTATGAGATCAATTTGAAACTTTTAAAAGAAAGAGGATCAAATTGGACCCACCGCTATAGTTAGAGGACCAAAAAGGGTATTAAGCCAATGTGTTATGCATGCAAATGATAGAATTTGTGTACCTCGTCAACAACAAGATATTTCCATTGGTATGCCCGGAAAAATTTCTTAGCATCATTCATTGCAATCTCATAATAAGTTATTACTATGGGAAATTTTGGACCAATTGTTCTAGGCATATGTTTCCTTCTGATCTCATCTCTCTGATCTCTATTACCGTGGTAGATAACAGCAGGGAGCGATGGTGCAAACCTATATACATTTATTCAAGAAATAATTATCACAGTGCAGAAGCGCAGCATAACAATATAATACTAGATGTCCTATAAGAATATACCTAGATATCTCATTCATCCAGTTGGAGAGGGTTGATAGAGGAGCAATTATCATTTATGGCCCATCCAATCCTTTTGATTTAAGATGAGAAAGAAGCCCAATGGTTTGGATTGTCTTCCCAAGACCCATTTGATTAGCAAGAATCCCATTCAGTCCATTTTGCCACATGGAGATTAACCACTTTACACCCTTCAATTGATAAGACTTCAATTTCCCACCAGTTAGTAAAGGCACCAACTCCCTCTGCTCTTTCTCAGTTCTTTCTTCCTTACTCAAATTCAGATCTTCAGTCTTCACAGTTTCTTTAGATCTTGTTATTATGGCTTCAAATGTCTTTTTGGCTTTCCCCTAAAGTAATTTCAAACATGATCACAAAATACCAATTAGAACAACTGAAATTACATTTAAGCATAACAAAATTACTGGATTCATGAAAATACATCAAATGTGCAAGCTTAAAATCATATTATTGTTGTACACTAACATACAACAATATGCACATCAAATTAACATGTTATATTATTAGTAAAAAAAATTAATCTGCACTACAAAGTTATTGTTTTTGCAACTCCTATACAAAATTAGTTCTAAATATTCTTGAAAATAAGAAGCAATCAGGTTTATTCTACTCAGGTTTTGCATACTGGTGAACACAAACAGATTCTGGGAAAACTGAAATATATAATTCCTGAAGCTGGTTAATGAAAGGAAACTCGTGAATTTGAATGTATTGTAGAAGAAGTTGGTAACCCAGGAAAATGTAGAGTAGGAACAAGCAAATGAAATTATCAATTTGTAATAATAAATTTGTTAAAACAAGTTCTTTGAACAACTTCATTAAGTACCTCTCCGAGCAATCAAAAGAAGATGGGATGTACACTCCCAGTTCAATAGTTATTACCTACTCACAAATTATAAAAAGAACATACCATTAGTTAATATGGGCATACAGTATGTCCGAATGAAGTGGAAAAGCATATGAATGGCGAGTGGTGGTAAACAAAAATTCCAATTAAGTTGTCTTATTGAAAGAGAAGTAAAAATTGGTGGCAGTGCCAGTGCTCATCCACAACAATCCACCACTTGAGTAGACATGAATTTCAAGTACCTTACGTGAAACTAGTGTTTAGAAACATCGAAAAATGTGTTTAATTTAAAATGACACTATGATGTCACACATTTGACCAAAACCATTTATAATACAACCTATCATTGCCATATAATGATTTTATGGGAACAAAAACCCTCACACCCATATCATTAAACTATTGCTCAGTAAAAGAAAACATTTACAACACCTGGCTTCAGAGGACGGTCAAAGTTGATCACTGAACAATCGTTAATGTCCATTCCGAGATAGTGACCTGGATCAATAATACATGACTGAATAGATATTTTCAATCAGCGGCTTCAAAGCATCATTTCGTTTCTTCGAAGCTTGTACACCATTGGTTACTTCCGGCTGAGGAGACTGTTCTGACTTAGATAAAGCATCTGCACATGTCTATAAAAGAGAATAAAATGACAATGAATAATAATAGTATTAATAATAATTCTTGGAGCATCATCTTTATGACTACAAATTCTGTTGGGAAAACATGATATAATTAAGTAAAGAAACTGAAATTGATGAATCCAGACACAAATTCTACTACGTAAAACCGTAATTAGAGTAACAACATTATCAATCGTACTAATTCAGAAACTAAATACTATTGAATTAGGTTTTTAACATAGATGAAAACAACAAAAAAAAGTTCGAAATGCAGCGATACGAGGCGCTTACTCGAAGAGAATTGACGATGAAGTCCTTGTTTGGACAAATTCCTAGAGCGAGGTGAGTTCCTACTTGTGAGACGAGTTGCAGCGAGGGTTCGTCCATGGCGATGCGTAGAAACGAGGGTTCACGGAATTGGAATTGAGTGTGGTGTGTGTATGTTAGTTTGGGGGAGTTTTGATATCTGTAAGAGCGCATAGGGTTTTCAGTTTCGGTAGGAAGAAGAGAGGGAGAAGACAGGTTATGAATCAATCGGCAATTTGTTCTAATTCGTGTTGAATTGAGGATAAATTAAATTAAAATGTTTTATAAGTATATGAGTAATTTAAAATTAACACTTAATAAAATAAAAATAGATTGTAGCTTATTAATGTGTTTAAGATTAATATTTAGAGTTATTAAAATAAATAAAAATTTTCAGCTAATTTAAATTTACACTCGTTTTATCTTAAATGGGAGTAATAGGAATTTGACGATAATACAAATTTTAATTTATTATAATAATATTTTTGATTTACACATTTTGTTTTAAAAAATAGAATGTCTATTGTCACGTCTTAATACTTAAAATTACATTTTATTTATAGTTTTGCCACCGGATTTCTTATTTACACCCGTTTTTTGTATAATGGGTGTAAATTTTAGAATTATATTCGTCACTTTGCACTAGTGAGTATCTCATCTTCTGGCCGTAAAGATGATTATAAGGTATGTTAGAGGCACAATTAATCATGTAATTTTGATTCCAAACCAGAAGAATTGTAAAGGAGATGATATGGCATATGGCTACTCAAATTTGAACTAGGGAAGTGAATAAGTTGACAGGAAGAGCATTGTAAGGTATCTATTCATGACTAATGGAGCACAAATATCATGGACTTGAAAGAAGCACAAATCTTTTTCCTTTATTTGCAATATGTTAATCACAATCGATTGAGATGTTGTTTAAAGAGTTGAAGATTCGTGAAGGTGGGAAGATGAAGACATTGATATGAAAAAACATCTAATTACTCTTGGAAGGAAAAAACACAATGAGAGGAGATTTCATATCTTGAGAGATCAAGTGAACAATGCCATATTGGAGATTGAATTTTGTAAAAATAAGTACAAATGTCTAATATGTTGACAAAACCTTTGAAGAAATCAAGGTTTGGTGACTTGAAGAAGTTTATTGGAATGGTCAGATTTTCAAACATGAATTAGATGTGTGTTGCGTTTTTATTTAATTTTGAAAATAATTAACCATTAATTTGTTTGTTGATAATTAATTAAAAGTTAGTTACTTGATCCTTAAGGTAGTTGGAGTTTGTTAAATAACATCTCATACAATGAGAGGCAAGTAGGTCGAATGAGTATAATTATACATACAAGTCAGACTCCGGTTAGGAGCAGTAAAATAGGTACTCGGGACCGACATCATGCATACAAGTCATATTCGATGTCAATGCTTGGTTATCATATGAAAAATCACAAGAGATAATTACAAAATGTTCCATGATGATGTAAGAGTTACAAATATTTATAGGAAAGACATTACCTGGCAATTATAAGGGCGATGAACGTTAACTTAGGCAACCTTTATGAGGGATATGAAGGGGGAGACATTAAGGGAACATGGATAAGTTGAGCCATATAAATAGGAGATTACATGGATGAAGAAGACAAGCAAGAATCATCTGAGAAAATACATAAACAGATACTTAAACCAATCATTTTAGACTCTCCTTGACAGATAACGGGAAAGTCAACCTTTTGGTGTTTTTTAGCAAGAACAATATATATAACTACCTAGATCATTCAATACAATTCATTCACATTTATCATCATATTCATTTTCTCTTACTTTGAGCCTTTTCAAGTTGCATAGTGTAGTAGTTTGAGTCACAAGTAATTCATTTTTCTTTTTTTTTTTCTTATGATTTAATAGCAAATTGTTCCTAAGGCACTTTTTGAAAAGAAAAGACAAAATATGGTGTCTTATTTATTTTGTTACCATACCTGTGATTGTTAAATATAATTCTCATTATTATAAAACATAATATAAAAAACATTTACTCATATTTGAGTCCATCGCAATTTATTAAAGAGTTTAATTACTTTATCTTGTCAGTGTAATAAATTTTACATTATCATTACATTACAATCATTCATAAATATTACTACCTCCGTTTTTTTTTATAAGTCGCTTTGGGAAAAAAATTTGTACCACAATATAAGTCGTTTTATAATACCAATGAAACATTAATGTTATTTTTCCTACTATACCCTTAAATATTTATTATTCACTCTCCTTTTAATTATGTAAATTTGTTTTTCCAATATCATTAATAAAGGACAATTTTGTAAAACCATTCATAATTTCTCTTTTTCATACTATATTTATTACATTTCTTAATATGTGTGAAAAGTAAAAAACGACTTATAAAAAAAAACGGAGGGAGTATTTTTAAGACATTTAAAATAAAAGTCAAATATTTATTAAAATCTAATAGATATTATTAACCATCAAAGAACAATATATTAACATTGTATGCGCCTATCATTTAAATCCTTAATTTGTTTAATTAACTATCTAAGTAGAGGTTTAATTATATTAATTTCTTATTTAATTTGATCGTTAGTCATTAAGATTCTAAATTAATAAATAGGTAATATAATCAAATAAAAATAGAGAAAAAAAGAATATAGCATGATAATAAAAAATATTTTTATTTTATCAATCATTGAAAAACGTATATCCCGCCAAATCACATTTTTACTTTTAAAATACAGATATGACAAAGCTAAATGTTAAAATTCTATTGAATTATGATGTAAACTATTTTATACTCACAATACACAACTTTTAATCTCATAAAAATATATACTCAAATAATAAAATAAAGTATAATTATTCATAAAATTTTCTAAAAATGAACAACTTAAACAAAATGTGAAAACCTTGTCAATGTTCATACAAAGTGCAATAGAAGTTTTTGTTTTTATTTTATTTAATTCATACATTAATTTCTCTATGAAATGTGATTAATTATTTATGATACACCACTTGATATTAAATATCGACACATATTTTTAACTAAGTTTTGCAATAGTATGTGACTAAATAGACTAACTTAAAATATGTCATTTCTGATGTATCTACCTGATAGATCTAGTGGTATCAAAGTATTTTTTTTATCACACTAGCTTAGTTCAATGCCTTTAGAAGACATCTTTCCACTATTATACTGTCACACTGCTAACACTAAGGCCATGGTTAGTGACATGGGGGATTGGCTTCAAGGATCATGGTAGTGGAAGTCTGATGAAGACCTGAACATTGTAGATCAACCAACTACTAACACTAAGGCCATGGTTAGTGACATGGGGGATTGGCTTCAAGGATCAGGGTAGTGGAAGTCTGATGAAGGCCTGAACATTGTAGATCAACCAACTGCAAATGAGCTAATGCACTTAAACTCATTACTCTGACAGACTTCTATCCTAGCAGCATGAAGGAGGATCGAATCATTTGGGCGCCTGCTCCCTCTAACAATTTTTCTGTCAGGAGCTGCTATGAATCTTTAAGGGGCCAGGCAATGACTATGAATAGAGTTACCACATTGAATCCTATGTGGAGGAGACTGTGGAAGATGAAAGTTTCATCCAAAGTCAAGGCTTTTTGTTGGAGAATGATACACAATAGACTTCCAACTAGGCACCAACTTTTCAAGAGGAAGGTCATCCAAGATTCGACTTTGGTGAATTGTGTGTTTTGCAAAGTTGAAGAAAAACATTGGATCATGTCATGCTATATTGTGCTTTTCATGGTTTTAAATTGCGGTCCGCAACCGCAATTGCACCCGCAATATTGCAGATGCGGTTGCCTCCGCAACCGCATCGGACCGCAATTGTGGTGTGATTTGAAAATTACGTCTCCGGCTATGTTTGGAACCATATTAGATAATTTCAATCATGTTTCTTCAAGTATTTTCATTTAAAATCAAAATATTAGAATCCTAAAACTCAATTTAGTTATTATGTAATGAAAAAACTTAACATTAAGTGTTTTTCAACTTTGTATTTGAAACACCTCCTTATAAAAATTCACATCGCAACGGCCGCAATACGCATTGCAACACCCGCAATGACCGCAAACGCAACACCCGCAATCGCAACTGCATCCGCAACCGCAATTTAAAACCATGGTGCTTTTACGCAGAAAGTTTGGAACCTGTTTTGGGATTGGATTGGAGAAACAAACTCCCATTGACTGCATAATGGACTTTTTCCAGGATTTAGAAATATTCAAAGTCATAGTTGGAAAACACATTGAAGGTTTTTTATGGATGATAGCTTATTGGTGCATTTGGGGCAAGCGGAACGCCATGATTTTCAAAGAAGACTCATTTCATGCTAAGGACATCAAATTCAACATTAAATTCATCTCTTGACTTTGGCTTAGCCTTCTTTAAAAATCATGTTGTTGTAGCTTTCATGAGTGGTGCAAATCACCATTAGATTTCCTAGATCACTAACACAATGCTTGTTTAGAATTGAATGGTTTTGTACTATCATCCATCTTTTCAGGCTATGGTGACTTCATTGTAATGTTGGTTGTTTGAGTATTCTTCATACTCTATTATAATGAATACTTTTAGCTTACCTGAAAAAAAGTATTTTCTTTTTTGCTGTATTCACATAGATATGCAATATATATTTTCATGTTCAGTTGTTTTATAATTATAAGCTAGTGGTTTGAGAAAAATGTTGTTTGCATAAATAGAGTAACCATAAACTTTGGAAAATTTCACATATAAGAGGCGTGATGGGATTAAATTTCATATTTTCTATTATAACTTCTCCAATTTATTCTTTCGATAAATTATATAATAACATATTTTCTATTATAATTTCACTTGTTGGTCAATGTAAATTTTCGTCTGCGAAAAATCTTATATTGTCAACAAACTTTTGATTTCTCCTTCAATTAATTTTCACAATAGAATTATGATCTAATAAAACTTGATTGTACACCTAGACATATTTCTAGAAAGTAGCATCCACAAATGATTTTATTTGAGATCTACTATATAACAATAAGAAAACAAATTTTTAATCATATCCATGACATCATATCCATCCAGTAATAGAAAGAATAATATAAAATCAACATAGTTAGAATGTATGTTTACTTTCATTCATTTATGTAAAAGATGAGGTATGCATTCATCTCATTTGGTTTAGGCTTATGATTCTTGACCTACATTGACATGTTTTCACCAAACAAGTAATAAAGTCAAATTTTTAAATAAGAAACAAATTCATGATTATGTTATTAATTTAAAGATAATCACAATACTAATCACACTACACCAAACAAGACATTAGACAGCGCTTTTTTAGGCCTTAGACAACGCTTAAAAGCGCTGCCTAAGGTAGCGCTGTCGTAGGTAAAGACAGCGGTTTTTATTTATGAAAAAGCGCTCTCTAAAGTATACATTAGAGGGCGCTTTTTCAAGAAAAAGCGCTGTCTAATGCATGCCTATAATTTTAGTTATCAATTTTTCTATAACTTTAGAGGGCGCTTTTTAGGAAAAGCGCTTTCTAAAGGCCCTCTTTAGAAAGCGCTTTTTAGGAAAAGCGCTGTCTAATGTATGTCTATAATTTTAGTTATCAATTTTTCTATACCTTTAGAGGACGCTTTTTAGGAAAAGCGCTTTCTGTTGTGAACTATAGACAGCGTTTTTTCTAGAAAGCGCTGTCTTTTCTCTACGTATAATTTTAATGTTTATTTTTTTAAAAATCCCATTTTAACCATTTTTTTATGCAGAAACCTGTATAATTCAAGTCATTTCAATAAACCTGTATATTTCACATTTCCATTAACAATTTCTAGTATGGTTCATTAACCATTTCCATTAATCCCATAAATCACATAAACCACATAAAACTAATATCTGTACTATACTATCCCATTCACAAACCATTCACAAAACTATACTATCCCATAAAATAAACCATTCACAAAACTATACATTCACATAATCCCATAAATCACATAAATCACATAAATAACATAAACCATTCACAAAACTATACTATCCCATAAATCACATAAACCACATAAAACTAATATCTGTGCTATACTATCCCATTCACAAACCATTCACAAAACTATACTATCCCATAAAATAAACCATTCACAAAACTATACATTCACATAATCCCATAATCCTATACCTTATATATATAGGATTCTTTTTTCAATAAGGTATTCGCACAATTCCTCCTTAATTTCTTGCAATTTATCCTTCGTGTAATGAGAACACGCGTATTCATCAAAGTACTACATAACAAAACAAAATATGCATGATTTAGTTAAAAATAATAAATTATATGACATATCCGATAAATATTAAAATAAATCCTAAGTTATAAATCCATGCACACTGTAATAGGAATCTCTAATCGATCCATTTGAAGGATTTCTCTCATAAACCTCAAAACGAAATACCCGCAGTCTATGCCATTACGCTGACGAGGGCACTACACATAGACAAACAAATAAGAATTAATATATAGTTGTTTTGTGTTATCAAGTAGCATCACTAATAAGCAACATTGTGAAAATTAATATACCTCGACTTTGACCCATGTAACATTGGTTGCTTTAGCCCGTGCTACTCGAGATTCTCTTTGTGCTCGGTATACGAGTATTGTTCTATAAAAGAAAAACGTAAATTTAGAACAATCTCACAGAAATAATTAAATATACAAATACACACGAATATTTCGAACAATCTCACTTACGTATCAACCGCATCCTTCATATCCTGATATGTTGACCGATCAGTATCCAATGAATTCAGATAATAGACCACTTCTCTTGTAGGATTAATGGGAACCAACAACCAGTGTCCACTGTAAAATATAACAAAAGTTTAGATGGATAATTTCTACGCAAAAGATACAAATTAAAGATTAGAATGAAATTAGAATGAAAATCTTACCCGTTTCCAGTATTATACGGTAAAAGAAACAAACTTTCTGTCTTGCTGGCCATAAATCTCTCAGTTAAGTGGTCTCTTACTGAAAGTGCATTCATACCAATTGCCGGTGCATTGACAAGGGTGCAAGAGAAGAAACGGAATCTGTTTGACAATTCCGTCCCCCACATCAATTTTTCATACAAGCACCTTAAATAAAAACATAATAAACATTAGACTATTTTCATTGAAATGTGTAAATAAATTGTTCAACTAAATAAATAATAGATTGATCGGAGTATCAGATGTATGAATGCATAACACCGATGCATAATTCAATATGCTTGAAAATCTGCTCCATGTCCTCTCTTCCGATTATCTCGGAATGAGGAAAACCAAAAACACCTTTGTCCATTTCTATTTGATGAATAGCACCATCCATCAAATCTGACATTGCCATAAGTGTTTCTAGACACGACTGAAAGCGAGGTGGAGCTCTTTTTGCCTGCACGGTCCTAGTAGGAGCTTTTTTCTTGCTGGCCTGTTATGAAGCTTGAGCCGGAACCTAACAATCATATAAGTTAGGTAAAGTAGAAAATCATGAAACTTTTGAATTCGGATAATAGAATAACACTTAAAATGTACCTCTCTTTGTGATGCAACAGACTCGTTTTGCCGCAAAACCCCTTTATTATTAGCTGCGGGTTTTGTAGGAGTCTAACATTACCATGTAAAAAAAATGTAAGTAATGGTTCAGAATGATTTTCATAATCGTTCAGATTTGACATTTGAATACTAAGAGATTCGTAATGGTTTTCAACATACCTCATCATCTATGAAAATGAGGTCTAACGACCATGCAACAAACGATCCTATTCTATCTCGCAGCAATGTAACCTCTGAAACCGAGTCAGGTATGGGTAGTACCGCATCCGTATCTAAAGCGATATCAACCGACACTTTCAGATGTCCATGAGGGAGCGGTTGATGGTGAAGTAACTCTCCCACATGGTTATGCACTTTCCCCTTGCCAACCATGCGATAAGTCGGTAACGACAAATACAGCTGGCAAGATGAAATGCCCTGAAGCAAGAATAAATATGTAACTGTTAATGTGTATAAAGGTCAATTAAAATAAATGTGTTAATTTAATTACAATAAATATGTGCTAATTACCTCGGGAATTTATTTTGACAATTGATACTAGCTTTGTCACTAGTATCTTTCAAACCGGAACCGCGCTTTTCCGCCTCATATCTCTCTTTATCCTTTTGCAATTCACGGACTTGCGCCTTTAGTTCCTCCAAATCCTTTTGCAATTCTCGGTTGCTGGAATTTTTTTTCTTTGGATACAAGGAAGATGGAGTCACACCAAATCCTTTACCTCTCACCCGGCCGGAATACTCAGGAACATTTATTACTCGACTAAGAATGCTCCTGCAATCCTCCTCGCATGTGGTTAAGGATTTAGATAGAGTCTCTTGAAATTCATTGACATATCGAAAATTATTAGTGGGGATTACAAATTAATTATATTTTAATAAAATTTCGATTAACTTATAGACATAATGTTATACTTACACATTCATCATAAACATGCTGAACATCTTCCCTAACAACTCCATCCTTACCCACACGAGCTTGCTTCCACAAAACATGTCCCGGAAGTGATGATTCTTCACTTTTCGTCTCTTCTAACTACAGATTTAGTTAAATAATAAATTCATCAAGTATAACACAATAATATAATTAATAAAATCATAGCATTAATATATACGTACCAATTTTTGCTGTAACTGTGCATATCCCAAACGCCCTTTTCTGTATGGATACGCGTGTTTTGATGCTCTTTGGCGATTAATGGCACTCAAATTCTGGATAAACAAGTTTAAGTCATATCAGAACAAACTAATGCAACAAGTATATAATACAATTAATAGACATGACAAGATAACATTACATTGAATTCTTCGGTTTTCCGTTTGGCTACAAACGTGCTCCATTCTTCGGGTTCAATCACGTTCGCATACAACTGTGGAAGTTCTGCTTCAACAAAAATTTTATCTGCATCCCTAAGATATTTGTTTGATAATAAGGCTCGGAACCCTCTGAATCTCTTTCCGGCCAACTGAAGACAATATTTTTTCCTGCTTTCATCAATATTAAAGGACCTCTACAAAAAAACATACACATATAAACATAAAGTGTGTTAGTATAAGTAAATTAAAGACTTATCTTATCTTATAAACATATAAACATAAAGTGTGTTAGTATAAGTAAATTAAAGTACCTGTATCTTAGTCCATATGTTATCTTTACTAGCTTTCAACTTTGGACTCCTCCAATTATCACTGGTAATTGGAATATGCTGACGGACAAGTGAACCAATGTATGAAGACAACATTGAACCGTTAGGCTCAATTAGTTGGTTCTCATCACTCCAATGTACATCAAACTTGATCCCTTTATCTCTAGCACGGATTATATTTTTCATAATAGTTATTCCACGTTTTATTTCACTTTCTACATTCGAAGGTTCATTCTGAGCTTCATTTTCATCATGTGTCTCGTGTGTGTCGTCCTAGTTACTAGCCATTTGACCTGTAAGAAAGAAAAAAACAAAAATTAAATGACAGAAAAACTAAATTCATATAAAAGAGCAACAATCTCAAGTTAAAGAAACTAAATTCAGCTTACACATGCATATTTCTATAAATCCATATTCCATAAAAGAAAACCAAAACATCATATATCACAAAAACAATAGCCAATACAAATCACAATTATAAGATCAAACAAAAGGAACATAAGTTACAAGTCACCAAATTAGAAGCCAAGAAGATTAATGCAAATTAAAAACGAGACTACCAAAAAAAAAACATCATAAACAATTCTATTCTAAGCAAAAAAATCAAAAATTGAAAAGATAATATACAAAAGCACACTAAAAAATATTTTTGAGAATTTTTAATAAATGAAAATAATGTAAACTAATTAATCTAAATGATGATTAACAATCCTTAAAAACAAAGGTTAAATTTTAAATAAAATAATGTTAGAAATAAAGAAATTTCAAATATTTAAGAAATAAAAACATTGGTTAATAACCTATCATAATCTAAATAAACAAACTAATTAACATAACTTAATCCTAAAAAATAATGTCTTATATATGCTAAAACAAAACAATATTAAAATAATGTCTTATATAAACAAAACAAAACAATATTCTGTACTAATATCAAACAAAACAAGTTCTGTACAAAACAATCTCCAAACTTTAACTAATATCTATTAATATTCTGTACTAATATAAAACAAAACAAGTTCTGAGTATAATACTATGTAACAACAAAAGAGATTTCAAGAAACATACTGTGTAATATCATGTAATAACAAAAATAAAACTTCTCATGAACACCAAATCGTAAACAGCAACAGAGGTTACTAACATAGCTACTTAGCTGCAACACAATCGAAACGATTCGCAATCGAATACGCAATACACATGAACAAAACTTCTTATAAAACACTAACTCGTAAACAGCAACAGAAATGGAACATAAATATAATGTACAACAACAACAGAACGACAACAACAACAGAACGACGACAATGCTGACGGCAAGAATGAACGGCAACAACAACAACGACGGCAAGACCAATGTATGAAGCAAGAACAACAACAACAACGTACCTCTTCTTTTCGTTTTCGCCTTCTCCTTCACGAATGCAAGAATGAACGATGGCAACGGTGACGACAACGTTTTTAGAACGACGGCTATGGTGATGGTGACGACAACGTTTTCAAGAACGACGACAATGAAAGCAGTTTCAGCATGCAAGAACGATTGAACGTCGCAAGGGTTTCAGCAGAAAGAACGGCCGAGAGCAGAAAATGAAAAGATGTTTCTGAAAATGATATGAAATGTGTTTTATATTTTAATTCATAAATGACCTTAGAGGGCGCTTTTCAAAAAGCGCTTTCTTAAGTGTTACCTATGAGAGCGCTTTCCTTATAAAGCGCTTTCTAAAGTGAGGAGAATTTAAGACCTATAGCAAGCGCTTTCTAAAAGCGCATTCTAAGGTTAACCTATAAGAGCGCTTTTTTTAAGTGCTTTCTAAGGTAAAACCTATAGGAGCGCTTTTCAAAAAGCGCTTTCTAAGGTGGATTCTATTTAGGGCATTTAACAGCGCTTTTAAAAAGCGCTTTCTAAAGTCTGTCTTTTACAGCGCTTTTTTTTTAGCGAAATTTTTTAAAGACCTATAGCAGCGCTTTGTCTAAGAAGCGCTGTCTTTGGTGCGCTGTGAAAAGCCAATTTTGGCGTAGTGTCATGAATGAAGCATTCAATAAAATAAATTATCATGCCATTATTCTTGATTTTATCCTTTACCTAGCTTTGTGATTCATATGCATTTGGATTTTTAAAATCATGTGAACCATCTGTGGACAAACAATTTCAGACAAAAAATCAAGAAAATGTTTCAAAAATTTACATTTTTTTAAAGAGTGCTTAGTCAAATCTTTCCAATTAATTAAAATATCACAAGTGTTTTAGTGCGTATGCTCAGTTTTTTGATCTCATATGCATTCCACCCCCTGTAAAAAAATTGGCTTGTCCTCGGATAATTAGAAATAGGGTTGGGTTGTAGAAGAATTTGCTAAGCTAGGAAATTTCTTTTAAGGGAGTTTGATGAAGCAAAACTC
>JALAZF010001215.1:0-53669 GCA_022829125.1 Lathyrus tuberosus
AGAGGGTTACCGACAACAAATTACGGGCGAAGAACCGCGTAATGCGCAACCGGAGGATCCGGAAACGATAACGGTGACAACGGACTTACGGTGGCTCCACAACGCACGCGATTGTGATGGAGTGACTCTGAGGGTGATTTTTGGCGGCACGAGGTGGCTCTTAATGCATAACAAAGGTACGTGTATGTCGCTGCTTCTTTGTGGTGTGTTGTGGATTGTTTTTCTCACTGCGTTTGCGTGTGTGTTGATGTTGCTGTGATGAGGTGGCTTCGAAGATGGTTGTCGAAGACACGCGATGACTTTTGCGAACGAAAATGGAATCAGTTACGACGCCGGCGATTCGACGACAGCATCGACGGTGAGTATCGTTTATTCTCCTTCAATCCTATATGCGACTCTTGTGGTTTTGGAAGGTGTGTTTGTGGATTGTTTGTGCACTGCTTGTGTGAATCGTGAATATGTTGTGATTTTTCTTCTGTGTGGGTATATGAATCTCTTCTGGTGATCTTGTGTATTTTTGTGTGTGTGAACTCTGTGAGATGTTTTTTCTGTGAAATTGTAGTGTGTATTGCTTTTTTTTCTCTTTTTTGGCTATTTTCGCTGTCCTGTTCTGAATTCGTCCCCTGCTTATATAGGCTCTGTGACTTAAATTCTGCGATTTCGTAATTGAATGCGATGAAAGCTGCTTTGAAAGAAAAAAAATCTGGATGTTATTGGTTTCTGATTCCTTTGATGAATGATTTTGATTTTGTTTGTGTTTTGCTGATTCCCTTTTATGAACACCTGATTGTGTAATTACGATACTGATTTAATGTCGTTTTCGTTTCACCTTATTCAATGGTTGTTACTTGAACTTGTTATTCTTGTTTTGGAAATGAGATATCGTGTGTTGAATTAGTTTGATTCCCTACTGTGGTTCATATTATCAAGTTGAATATTTTGTGACTCTGATTTTCCTTTTGATTTTTGTCAGCATAATCAATGCCGTCATCAAAACAAATCATTAAAGTTGATTTTGAAACTGGTGATAGTGAGCCTTCTTCAATACAGCGCTTGAGCATGAACGACCGACAAAATCGACGAGTCATAGTGACTTTCACCCTTGTCTTCCTGTTTCCTGCTTTGCTCCAAATGTTTCAGACACTAGAACAAGGGGATCTCCCTATTGAGGCACAGGCGAGATACGCAGTTGATGCATCAGGATGCTTCCCTATGCAATTAACAACCTTCTCCTTTCATGTTCTACTGCAGCTTTCAATTTCGATCAAAAACTCGAAGCCGACATCGCACATCCACGGAGCAGAACCAATTCTTGCCATCATGACAGTCTAATCCGATTCCGCAACTGTCACAGGTTTGTATTCTGTTCTTTTTTTCGATACCGGGTGAGATTAAAACTGTTGCGAAATTGAAAGCATCAACTTTCCACTGTTTCCGTTTAGCACTCATTCAATGGCTGTTCCCAATGTTTGAGATTTGAACTTGCCGATTTTGTTTTTTTTTCTTTGACAGTGTGTATCACTATTTCTGGCAAAGTTGGTTTCGAACAATCGGACAATAGTGTAAAGCTTCAATCAGCCGCTCCATTAGAGTTGTGCTCGGTTACAATCATGACCTTCAGCGATAAACTCCACAAAGCTTTCTGCATCCATTGAAGTAGTTGAAGGTACCGGCGAAGACGAAGGTGAAGTCCTTTGAGTTTCTTGACAGAATAGGAGTTTTACTCCTTGAGGATGATGATTCATCATTCAAATGTAATTGCAGTATAGAACTCATTTGTAGTGTATAGCTTCTAGCTTGCTAACAACAGGATTGAATTAGGATAACAAGATTTGGTGATACCAAACATCAACGAGATGTCGCACGTACTCGACGATCAAGTTTTCTCCATTTTAACTGTAAACATTTACAGTTAATTTATGTACTAAATCTAAATGTTCTTTCTCCGCGGTTTACTTTTCTTGGCTGGTCCACAGTATTAATTTCTGCCTTTTAAGTTAGAATCATCAATAAAGCAGTGTATTATAGCCAAACTGTTGAATTCTTGTTTGTCGAGCGAGATAGGTAATAACATCAACAAGTGTGTATTGTGTCCAACATTGGAATAAGTAATGAAGGGCCCACCTGAATTCTTTTCATCGTGAACAGGTAGCAGACTTCTCAGCCAAACAAGTAATTCATACGGGTGTAATTCAACAACTTGCAGAGTGCTTTGAGTACGTCACGGTCATTCAATTCAACCGTAAAAAACATGAAGATTAGGCAATCCAATTGTATGAGACCAACAAGCAATTTGAACTCAGAAGTTCCATCATTTTAGCATTGGGTTCCTCAAGCAGATTATTTGCATATGTCATGTAGTTCACCAAACGATAATCTCAAGGAGAGAAGGATAATTTTCAAAGACCACCAGAATATTTCTTCACCCCTAATTAAAGCCTTTAAACTATGTTTACAATTTGAATCACATCAATGAATCACCTCAAATTCTCGTAAAGGATCAAGAATCTTGAACATTCACTTTAAGGAGATTATGCAAAAATACTTTATTTAAACTTGAATAAAATTCTTCTCATGATGACATGTGAATCATTTCTTGAATCTCAAACTCTAGATCTTTATCCAAACTTTATCACTTCAAGCTCAAAACTATCAACAAGAAAAAAATTTAATTTTCTCTTAAGATCGAAAGAACTTTACATGATAATCCAGCTCCATGAAGAAAATAATCCTGCTTGACATCTATTGCTCATATAACCCAGGATTTAGACGATGATGAAACGTGATGTTCGAACCATAAGGATACCGCTTGCCATGAAACCCTAACCAGTCTTCAAATATCCAGGTTCAACGTCAATGAAAGAAAAGTCATAATTCTCCCTGAAGTACACACTGAAACTTCTGAGAAACTCAGACGAAAATAATCAGTAGAAAACTTTAGGACCCCATTAATCAGAATCGGTTGATCACATCTTGAGGTGCTTGACTGAGAGAATGAACACCAACTCCACTTGAAAACAATGTTCCTGCACAAACCTGTTAGTAGTAAAGCATGCAGATATGCGAGATGATGCACAATGAAACACAGAATCTTAGGGTCAAAAATTTGGGTATGACACCAGCCACCATTCACTATTGCTGCCAAAACAAACTTGACACACTATAAATAGAGGTCATTTGTGGTCAGTTTGAGTACACCAAAGCTTGACAACACTTGTTTTCCTCAAAATCTCTCTCAAAAAATAGAAATGCCTTATTTTGCAAGTCACTATCGAATTTTGAGTTAGAGAGCAATTCCACCACAGCTTATGATCTAAACACATCCAATATATCATATATAAGATGTTCAAACACTCATCCTTCATCTAGAACACCAGAATCATAGACCTCAAAATCCATTTGAGGCCTATTTGCAGTTGAGGTACCACAAGGTGATCCAAGCATCTCCAATCAAGGTCAGGCATCTCAACACACTCCATAGGGTATAGTGAAGCTGTCCAAGTTCTTACAACACATCTCTAACATCTCCATCATCAAAATCGATCACCAGCTACAAGAAGTAAGCCTGAAGCCTTCAAACTCCATACTACACGCATCATAAATGTGTTTTTGAGTTACCATCTTGTTTCTGCATGTATATAGAGTGATAACCCTCAATTAATTGCTATGAATGCATCGTGTATGGGATTTCATGATATTCTTGCAGAAATTAGGGTTCTTGAGTTTATGACTTGATTTCTCACTCCACACTTAATATAAATGCAATTAAGTTACATGGTTGTAATCCTTGATAAAAAACGAGCAAGTTTCATGTTTACAAAAGTCATTTTCATTGAGTAATCAGAGAGTTATGAGAGGTTTTGCAAATCTGCAAAAACAGGGCACGCGCAAGGTTGAAGATGACCGTTGGCGTCTTTTTTTCAAAATTTTGAATTTTTTAATATTTTGATATTTTTATTAATTGATTCAAAAATTAATTTCTCTCTCATTTTTTATCATTTTTTATTGGTTCTTTTTTCAAAAAGTCACAAAAACGTTAAATTATTTTACTCTACAAAAAAATCAAATTTATATTATTTATTTAATATAGTTAGAATTTTTGTAAATAATTTCATTTTATTAGTTTTAAAACATTTTTAAATGAAATTCTCAACTTGATTTTTCAACTTCAAATGAATTTCAAGCTTTCATGTGATTAAACATGATTTTCCAAAACATTTTTTAAAGCTTACAATTTGTTTTTGAATATATTTGATATTTGATATCATTTAATATTTAATTTTCTTTGAAAAATTATATTTTTATTTAAAATTAGGGTTTTTCTCTTGATTTTAAATTTTCAAACTTAATTTGAAACACTTTTGGGCCTCTTGGTAGAGTGTAAGTCCCATCCCTTTGTAAATAAACAATTTTTGGGCCTCAGTCATTGTATAAGTCCCAATATGATTTTAAAAATCTCGGCGCGATCGCCATTTTCAAAACAATTTTCATCTGGGCCTCCCCTTGTGTTGTAAGTCCCATTTTTCTTCTTTTTTAAACACTTTTCGGCCTCTAATAGAGTGTAAGACCCATCTTTTTGTCACACACAAACTTCTTGGGCCTCAGTCATTGTATAAGTCCCGATCCGATTTTAAAAATCTCGGTGCGATCGCCGTTTTCAAACATTTTTCATCTGGACGTCCCCTTGTGTTGTAAGTCTCATCTTTATTCTTTTCAAACACTTTTGGGCCTCTATTAGAGTGTAAGACCTAACCCCCTTTGTACATAAATAATTTGGGCCTCAATCATTGTATAAGTCCCTACGCGATTTTCAAAATAAACGGTGCGACCGCTATTTTTTTCATCTGGGTATCTCTTTGAGTTATAAGCCCCAACTCTTGTACAAAAATAAACTCTTGGGCCTCTAATGGAGTGTAAGACCCATCCTTTTTGCAAATACAATAATTTGGGCCTCAGTCATTGTATAAGTCCCTCTGTTGTTTTCAAAACTATTGACGCAATCGTCGCCTTTTCAAAAGAATTCATCTGGGCCTCTCCTTTAGTATAAGCCCCAAAATTTCTTTTAAAATAACTTTCTTTTTTATTCAAATTCAAATTCAAGGTTTTTATCAAACCTTTCTTCAATTTCTTGAATAACTAACCATACAGCTGTAGTTACTATGCTTGGGCTTGCACAACTGTAAGTTCCACTTTCTCTTCAATACGCTTGTGTATATATATATATATATATGCTTGTACATACTTGCTTAGAGTTTTCCCCAGCAATTAGGTCTAGGCTTAGATCAAACTAATGGTTACTCTTTCAACACAGTCAAAACTAGTTCCCCATAGGAAATTCCAGATACAGTCTTGCCTCCTCTTGGGCTTATACAATATGGAACAGAGAAAGGCATTATTCCCGGTGAAACTTTTCTCAAGACTGTCACAACTTAGAAATATGTGTACAAGAAATTCAATTCCCCAAAGAGGATTCATTTATGGTGAAATCTCTTTTGAATTTCTTCAAACCTTAGAACTGTTCGGCAAAGAAAGGACTTATTCTCGGTGAAACCTTTCTTGAAATTTTCTTAGGCTTTGACCCACAGGTTTCCTAAAAGCATCCCCAGCCTCCTCTTGGGTTTTGTACAAGGACCCACAGGCTTCTTAGAAGTTCTCAGCCCCCTCTTGGGCTTAGTACAAGGACCCAAAAACCTCCTACATGTATAGGACAAAACTTAGTCATCTCCACTAGTTCAATCCTCTAGAGGGTCAGAGTTCCAAAACATCAAACCATTCTAGGGTTGTTTCTCATCCCTTAAAGACCAACAGTCTCAACCTCCTCTCGGGCATCATACAAAGATCATTCCCCCACTAAGAGTTAACCTCTTTATAACCGTAGACTTGGAAAGTCTCATCTTCTCTCAGATTTCAAAGAAACCCTCAAGTTTCCTAAAAGTACAAGAAAAACCTGATCATTTCATCAATCTCCAGCAAGAGTTGATTCCCCAATACATATTGGACCTGCCTCTGGATTTCAACAATCCTCAGCAGAAGCCAGCCTCCTCTTAGGCTTCATATAAGAATTTCCCTAACCAGCCTCATCTTAGGCTTTGTATAATGATTTCCCTCAGTAGAGTTAGCCTCAATCTTGGGCTTTGTACAAGACAAATAAAATCTCCCCAGTAGAGTTAATCTCTTTTCAGCCTCAATCTTAGGCTTTGTACAAGACAGATCATACTCTCCAGCTGAGCCAATCTCTTTTTAACCTTAATCTTGGGCTTTATACAAGACAGATATAAAACTCCCTAGTAGAGTAAACCTTTTAGCTTCAACCTTGGGCTTTGATCAAGGAACACAAAAATCAACATCCCCTCAGAGGAAATCAAGATCCCACTCTGTTGGAAGACATTTCTCTGTACATCACATATCAAAACAGACAATAAAAAAACCCTAGTTCTAGATAACTGCTGTAAGTGGCACACTTGTTGATTCTAAAAAAGAAATCCAAGTTGTGGTCCCTCTTTTATCCTGGTAAGCTTCCTCTTTCATCTAATTGATATAAGTGGCAAGCCTCTGGATTATTTACATCCAAGTCAATGTCCCTCCCTTAGCATGGAAGACTTCTAAGGAAAAATGGCATTGCTCTACACTGAGTTAAAGTTTCTTACTTCAGGACAATTCCCTTATAAAGGAAATTATGGCATTGCTAGATTCCATATATTCCAGATAAAGTAATTCCCCTTTATAACCAATCCTTCAATAACTATGATGAATAGGTAAGATATCTCCCTTTAGAGATGATAAATTCTCTCTCAGTCAAACCTTTAGCTTCAATCTTGGGCTTTGAACAAGACACAAATAACCTTTATTTTCAATTTTGGGCTTTAAACAAGACACCAAATATCTTTTCCTCCCATAGAAATAGGAGGAACTACGATTACTCTGATTTCCCAGTTTTCTTTAACAAAAATACGTAGGCATAAGATTACGAAATCTTAGCGAGCATACAAATCAAAAACTTTAGGTCCAGTACCTTACCAAAAACAACAGAAAAACCTGAAAACAACAAAAATACTCTCTCAACACTCCCAAAGGAGAAAATTTCCCAACCCATAACATATAAACACCAGAAAGTATTTAAACATGCCATAAAAGGTCTGTGAATAACCATATATACACTGGGTGATTAACAACTTCCCTTTGTATAACCTGACCCAAGACCCCCCAATCTCTTAGCATTTGTTAAAGAAAACATTTGCGTGCAAGGTTAGTTTTAGATAACTTCCCTTTCCTTTCCAACTTCATAGGATAAATAAGAAATCAGAAAGTAGCACCCAATTCCAACCATTGAGGTAAGGTGGTCGCGTCACCGAAAAAATCGCACGCTACAATATGATCCATATTGGTTAGTATAGGAAGGAGACTTCTGACCGCAAAATGAGGAATATGTTATTACGATACTCTTGTTTTTGTGAATTAGTACCTATTGACATAGCCTGGTTCAAAGCAAAGTCTTTAAAGCCCTGAGTAACTATATGAGTGCCACTACTTACTTTCATTTTGCTTAAGGACAAGCAAAGGTTCAAGTGTGGGAGATTTTGATGACAATAGATTTCATCGTTTATTTGACTCGCTTTATGCATGTTTTATTGTCATTTTGCTTACATTTTCACTATTATGCAGGTGTTTTGTTTGGGTTTAAGATATTTAGCCATTTAAGAGGTGTGTGCGAAGAAAGGAAGCAAAACAGGCGAAAAACGGAAGAAATGTAGCAGTTTGCACTCAAGGCGGCCACACGGGGCCCACAAACGAAGGAAGAGGAACAAACGAGCATGTGTTAGGAAGGTGTGGCGTTCGCCACACCCCCATGGCGTTCGCTATGCTCTATTGGGTCAAAACAGTTGGGAACGGGATTTACTTAGCCCCCAAGAGTCCACAAGCGCTCCTACTTTCTCTCCACATTTTTGGAGCGGTTTTAAGGGATTTTTAGGGTTTTTAGAACCCTATAAATACCCCCTGATGCCTCCACTTTTGATCATCCAAGTTTTGTGCACACTTAGGCCATACTCTGTCCAATTGTAACCATAACCCTTCACACCAAAGAGTTATCGCGTCACTAATTGAGTCTGTATCAAGTTTGGATCATCCCTGTACAAGTTTTATTTTCGTCAAGATTACTTTAGCATTAATTGTATCAGTTTCAAGACTCTGTTTGGAGCAGGTTTTTAATTCATTCCGCTTTTATATTTACTTTGTCTTGCCTTTACTTTTCTGCTTTATTTACCTCGCAATTATTCTCTTCTTCTTATTTACCTCTATCGCAACTTTATTTCAAAACGCTTTTTACCAGTCATTATGTTTGGAATAAAAACCCTTTATGTTTTGTTTTCAATAACCATGTCCGGCTAACTTATTAGTGTTGGGATGTGAGGATCATCAATAAACGCTGATCTACATGTTGTCTCTTTAGGATTACGTTTGTGGGCTATTTTGTTTTAAACGCTATTTTTCTGAATTCATTTTAATCTGCCTCTATAAAAGTGGGTCAGTGAAAACGTCGGGTAAGATCGAAAGCCTTTCGACACTAAAGACTAAAATTGTTTTGTTTTTTATTAACAAATACCACGAAAGCACTTTGTTAATTAATTAGGGAGTCTAATATTTCTAGAAAGCGATTTTAAAACTATCTACGAAAGCGCGCCATTTATAGGTTTAGGATCCGGTAACCTGAGCGAAAGCCTGAAACCCTTTTAAGTTAAACTTTCCAATCAAAATCAGTTTTCGACTAATTTAAGAGTTTAATTTCTTAAAAATAGGTTTACTAATTTAACGCGATAAGCACCTTCCATTAGTGACAATGGACGACATTAATTAGAGAGCAAATTCGGTTCTGAATACGCGAAAGTGACAGTTCCTGTTAAATTGATTCTTTTCAAAGTGAAAATACTGCCCCGTAAGTAACCTTAGTATAGACAATTAGAGTATTGTTGATTGATGTGAATTACATTCCAGTATTCTTATTCATCTGAATTTATTAAAGTTATTTACTTCATCATTCTTATTCTTAATTCAATCGCCTTAGATAAACACTGTAACAATTAAGTAACGATAGCTTTGACGATTGGTCTCTGTGGGTTCGAAAATCTTTTATATTACTTTGATAGGTCCGTGCACTTGTGGAATCCACCGATCATAGTCATATTCGAAATATGTAGTTGTTAGAGACATGCACTATAATTTAGTTTCATTTTGGGTTGTTAGGGAAAGACTAATATTCGTTTCTGCCATTGTTGTAAACACTAACTTTTTCAGATATGCTTCTCCGAATTGTATCCTTGTAGGTTTTCAGAGATGCATCTTCGAAAATATCCTGGATGCATACTGATGTCTTTTAACCGTATTTTTCCAGGAAAAATGGCTACCAATAAGGACGAGATAATGAGACTCGGGTGAAACCCAACACGTGTCCGTTCGACGTGAGATGACGAGGCCTCAAAATGAGACGGCAGAGCTAGTCAGGGAACCGGGGAAGTATCGACTTCTAGGAGCCGCCTATCACAGGGTTCCTCATTCTATGGGCACGACTCCTGTGGTCACATTCATCGGGAGAAAGCTTGTGCAGCACATAGTGAAGTCCATCCATTTGCAGACGCTTATCCAAGAGGGACCTTTGACACCTCCTTACTGATATACTAAAAATATCATGTTGTTGGGCATGTCTGGGCATGTCATGGAACAGTCTCTCCGATTTACTCCAAGTTTGTACAGAGTGTGGAGGGAGTATGGTAAACCAAGTGAAAGCATTTTAGTTAGAGAATTTATAAAATACTTCATTTTCAAATTCTCACTGTTTGCTATGTCACCAGCCTCACTCTGATACCTAGCGGCATGTTCGACTGTAGACTCACTAGTGTCACCAGCGAATTTGGTGAACTTGGGAACTTTCCTTCCCCTAGGGAGTTATGTTTGTCGAACGTATTTTGAATAAGGGGATATGAATTTGGGTCTATGGAGACCCACGTTGAGTCAATTCTTGGCCAAAGTTTGTTCGACCACATTAGTTATGTTGTTATGCCCCCCAAAGTTATTTTGTTAGACATGTCGAAGCACTTGGTTGGAATCCTGATTTCTCTATACCACTACATGCCTAGGATTATATTGACCTATGTATTCTTCGTCTTCCCTATTTGGGGTAGGTTCTGGTGGTTGAAATCTCGGGTGTTGACCTATGTTTACATGGGCTACTCCATTTTCAAGCATTTCGACTTGCCTAACATTTGATATTTGAAGGGTTGGTCGAGGCTATACTTGAGGCGTGCCAAAAAAAGTCGGCTATTCGACTCATTTGTTTGGCCAATAACTCATACGTTTGGTTAGTATTTGTAATAAAAGGATTAAATATTTTACCCATTTGTAGGGTTAATCTATTAACCATTTAAAGGTTTCTTTCATCCATCTGCTGCCTCATAGCCATCATAGACGTTGTATTTAATGATGGTGTCACTTGGGGGACATAACTTATCCTTCCTGGTCAAACTATATTGTTTGTGTTCGAAGCAGAGGCATTATGAGGATTATATGATGGCCCTGTGGCCATTGCATTGTCACTATATGTTGATATGATGGTATGAAGGCCAGCCATCATCGATGTTGGCATACCATAAGGGTACTCCCTATTATTCATTGTCATCGAAAAACCAATGAATAATAAGGGAACTTCCTATATGTGGTGGAGGTATGACCCCCTGCGATGGTATCAGTGCAACAAGCGTTGTTGATACTACAGGATCAGTTGTTCTAATAGGCTTTGAAATAACGGCCTCTTCAATCGTCAATCTGACTGGTTGTTCTACTATATTTTGGGGATTGTTCTGTGAATTGGAATTATCCGTAGAAGGACGTGTTATTTTGGGTAAAGACGTCCCACTTCTTAAATGCATGCAAATATTCAGAACATTTCATGTACGCATAACAATTTGTAGAAGAAAACTTATAAAATCTACAATAGAGACACAAATTTTGCACAAGGTCCCACTGGCGTGCCAATTTGTTTACTTGAAAATTTGGTAAACAAGCGTTAATCTCTTATTAATGGTTACTTGCAGGATCAACTAGAGTATCCTAGGACATGATGCTAAACCTTTTGTGAATTTTATTTAGAAAAGTAAAGGATTTTGACTTAATCGAAATCTTTGAGTAAAATAGTATAAAAAATAAATTGTTTGGAAATGTAGAGAATTTTGACAATGATAAAATGATAAGAAATTTGTAAAAGATAATGTAAAATGATAAGAAATTAACAAAGTAATGAAAGAAAAACTGGAAAGAAGGTAAATTGGAATAAAAGACTTTGCATTTAATTGAAATGGTGTTTCAGAAATCATACATTTTGCTCAGTTAAACTCGTTTCTCTCTACGCTGGGTACTTTGAGTTTTTTTTTTTTTACTTTTGTAGTGAATTCAACACAACACCCTGAATCCTAACACTAGAAATTCTATTTATACTAAATATACAATAACTGGTTGTAACATTCAACTCTCCAACATTTGACATGTAATTCTTGCATGCTTTTTGCCTTTGAAATGTCTTCCACATGTCTTTTCGGATAAGGCTGAAAAGTAGTTACTTGTTTTGAAAATATTTCTTTGTGCTCCACACTATTGATCGACTTGTCTTGTTGTCTTCGCAACCTGAACTAAGTTGTTGTCGAAATATCAAACGAAAATCCCTTTTTATAAAAATTACTAAGTCCTAATCTTTACGTTGCACTTGAGACTTCAACTTCCTCAACTAGAAAACTTGCGTCAAAATTCCCTATTAGACTTCCAAATTTCCTAAGTCATCTCATTATGCTGAGATTTTGACCCTGTAAAAAACCCTAGATAACAATAAATACCTCATGATTGTAACATATTCATAACTTTGTAATTTTTTAGAAAGAAACACTTTGCGTGATCAATAAAGAAAATTTTCATCATCATCAAATTCACAAGAATCTCTTCAATTTTCCCCTCTTTCTCAGACTGTAGAATTCTTTTTCTATTCCAAAAAATTTGTATCAGAGAGCGCGATTGCGATTAAGAGAGAATCTGCAATGGTAAACGGTAATACAACATCATCGCAATTTCCAACAAATTTACCATTTTTCAAAGGAGAAAACTAAGAGAGGTGGACTACACATATGAAGTTCATATTTATATTTTCAATATGTGAGTGAAATCGTAAATGAAGGAGTTTCATCATTGGAGGATAATGCAAGTGATGTACATAAGGTTGCACACAAGGATCAGATGAAGAAAGATGGAAAAGCACTATTCTTGATTCACTAATGTGTGGATCCGAATATCTTTAAGAAGATAATAGAAGAAAAAACGGCTAAAGAAGCCTGGGATAAACTGAAGAAGTTGTATGGTGGTAATGAGAAATTTAAGAGAGTGAAGTTACAGACATTGAGAAAGCAATTTAAAATGACTCAAATGAAAAAAGATGAGTCAATTTCTGATTTCTTGTCATGATTTGTGCTATTAACAAACTAGATGAAGGCACGAAGTGAATCAATCACTGATTTGCAGAAGATTGAGAAAGTCTTGAGATCTCTGACTGCAAACTTTGATTACATCGTAGTGTATATTGAAGAGTCCAAGAACCCAGCTGAGAAGAAGTTCGAGGAACTTCAAGCTTCATTAGAAGCTCATGAGATGAGGCTTGTAACGCTCCAATTTTTAATTTAATTATCTTAATTGAGTTTAAAATATTTTATTTTATTTGAGTGTTATAGTGTATTATTTGAATTAATTAGTATTTTTTAAAATTATTGGAGTGTTGATAGAATTATTAGAATTATTAAAATTTTTAATTAAATTTTAATATAAATAATGAGATAATTGGTTTTGGGGAGAGAAATAGAATTATAATGAAAAATAAAGAGGAAGATGAGATTGGTGAGAAATAAGGGGAATAAAGAGAAATAATAAAATAAAATAAAATAAGGTTTGTATTTAAATAGGGGAGTTGGGAGATATTTGAGTCAGTATGTGTTTTGCGTTGAAAAGAGGTCGAATAGAGTAAAACCTAGAAGAAGCTTTTGGAAAGAATAGTGAGAAAATCCCATAACTAAAGCTCCAAAGTTGCTGCAAATTCGAGGCAATGGGGATTACTCATGTATGTGTGTTTAAGTAGATGGATAGTGAAAGTTCCTTATCCTTCTGCCTTCTTTTCTTCCTTTTTCTTTGTGATTATGTTTTTGGCCAAAGAAGATTTGGACAAAACCTTCTAAAACGATCGTTATGATAATGTTTTTCTTTTTGTACTTGATCGATTGTTGACTTTGAATTGATGATCTGTGTTGATACCTTTTGATAAAGCGAGAGTATGAATATGTGATTTTTGTTGATTTATATTATCCATGGTTAACATGTGTGTATTGAGGCGATTAGAACCCAAATAGGCGAATCAAGTGAGATTGATTGAATGAACGATGATTATGCCTTATGATAAGGCGAGAATTGAATTAATTTTGTTGTTGCCTTGTGATAAGGCAAGAGTTAATTTTTTTAATTGCGCTGAGGCCTTATGTTAAGGCGAGATCTGGTTGATAAAATATGTTGTTGTTAATCCTAATTTTTGTGCTCTTTCAATGGCTATGTTTATCTGTATATTTTTAGGACGGTGAAAACTCGAATAGGCGAAATAGAGGAGTTTTGGATTTGTTCAATAGAGAGAAAAGCATAGAAAATCATAGATAAACATAGAAATGGATTGACTGTATTGTTTAATGTGTAACTTGAGTTTCGTAAGTCCGTTTGAGGTGCCTTCAGTTGCGTTAGAAAGCTAACAGAATAATCTTTCTTTTGAAGCAGAGAAATTGGGGCATAGAGCACTACATCAGTAGTATTTCTCTGGTTTTTATATCCAACGCATACTCAAATTTCAGTCATGCGTTGAACATATTGTTTCACGCGTAACTTGAGTTTCATAAGTTCGTTTGAGGTGTAGTCAATTACTATAGAAAGAGGAATAACGAATTTTTAAACTAGCGACTTTCATAATTTTATCATAAATCTATAATTTTTGGTACTACTGTGTAGTTAGACATTATGTTTTATAGTTAATTAAGGATTTAGGAAAACCATATTATAATAAGAAAATTTTAGAGTTAAGACAAGAGTTTTGAAAAAACTATGGAGCAATTTTAAAAAATTAATATTTACTAATAAATATATATTAAATACTAAATAGTAATATTCCTTTAGCTTTACTTTTATTTTCAACTACATATTAATATTAAATTATTTGTATCACTTATAATTTGGAAGTTAAATTTATTTATGTGAATTATTTTGACACAATTTAGGTGTAGTATGTATTTTATTTTGTAAATATCACAGTTTTACTTTATACAAGTTAAACATACATATATCTTCTCATAATATTACTGTGTGATTATAAAATTAGTATTTTATAACTGTTGTGAAAATGATATCTTGAAACAAAATATTAACGGTTTCTTTATGGGCAAGAAACACGCAAGGGTTAGGGTTAACAAGGAAAAATAACTGAAATCTTATTAGGGTTCACAAAGAAAGAGAAAAGAGGAAGAAGAATAGAGAATTGGTTAAATTTGTTTTACTATTCACTTTCTCAATAGGGTTCAAAGATTACAAGTGAATACCAACAATTAACCTCTCTCAGCCTAATAAGATTTTGTCACACCTTAGAAAGAGAGACTAGTATGCTATTTATAATAAACCTAACATACTAAAATAATGGGCTTTTTAACAATTACCCATTACAAGCTAACTTAAAGTAATTGGATCCATAACACAAGGTCCAATCCGATCTCCTACATACTAAAACACAATTCGACTATAACATGTAGGTCTTCGACAAGAGCATGTGAGCGGACTTCGACGACATGCTAAAACTAGAGTTAGATCCAATATCTCACAAATCTCCACCTTGGATATAACTCTATATCCTCAAGAAATAAACTAAGCTTTATCAACTGCATACAGTGGAAAAACTTGCAACTGGGCAACGTCTTGGTGATCATATCAGCAACATTATGATCTGTCGAAACCTTCAGCACTTGGACTTCTCCACGCTCGATTACCCCTCTGACGAAATGCAGCCTCACATCAATGTGCTTGGTTCGCTCATGATAGGCTGAATTCTTCGACAGGTGTATTGCACTTTGACTATCACATTTAACAGTGATAACTGGACCTTGAAGTTTCAGCTCCTTTGCAAAACCTTCAAGCCACAATGCTTCCTTCACAGCTTCAGTTAGGGCAATACATTCTGCTTCAGTGGTTGATAAGGCAACAAGCTTCTGAAGTGTTACCGTCCAACTGATTGTTATCCCAAACATAGTGAACACATATCCAAAAATAGATTTTCTGGAATCCATACAACCTGCTTAATCAGAGTCGACATATCCTTCGATTGCCGCTTTACTATCTTCACCCAAGGCTCCACCATAAATTAGGACTCTATTTAGAGACCCATTTATGTACCTTAGAATCCACTTCAATGCTTGCCAGTGAGCCTTTCCAGGATTCGCCATGTACCTGATTACAAGACTTACTGCATATGCTATGTCGGGTCTAGTACAAACCATAGCATACATCAAAGAACCCACTATATTAGCATATAGAATGTTATTCATATAAGCTCTTTCGACATCAGTATTGGGACACTAATCTATACTCAGCTTGAATTGAGGGTTTGTCGGAGTCACAACAGGCTTTGAATTCGACATACCATACTTTCGAGAATCTTCCGTATGTATACCTCTTGAGATAAGCATAATTCCGGCTAGCTTTCTATCTCTTCGGATGTCAATCCCAAGAATCCTGGATGCAGCTCCCAGATCCTCATGTCGAACTCCCTTATTGAGTTCAACCTTCACCCTCATTACATCTTCAACATTGTGGCTTGCTATTAGAATATCATCCACATAAAGCAACAAAATAACAAATGAATTACCAGGTCGAAATCTGAAGTAAACACAGTGGTCGAACTGACTTCTAATGAAACTTATGCGTGCCATGAACTTGTCGAATCTCCTATTCCACTGCCGAGTAGATTGTTTCAGTCCATATAAAGATCTCTTCAGCTTGCACACATAATCTTCCTTCCCCTTTTCAACATACCCTTCAGGTTGCCTCATCAGGATTATTTAATCTAGATCACCATACAAGAACGCAGTCTTCACATCCATCTGTTCCAGTTCAAGATCGAACTGTGCCACCGTCGCAAGCAACATTCGAATGGACCCGTGCTTCACAAAAGGAGAGAAAAAATCATTGAAGTCGACACCTTCTTTCTGAGTGAACCCCCTAACGACCAATATTGCCTTGTATATCTTTGACGCCACTCCTTCGATTCCTTCCTTAACTTCAAAAATCCATTTACAACTGACTAACCGGGCTCCAGCACGTTTCTTGATCAGTTCCCATGTGTTGTTATCATGAAGAGATTTCATCTCATCATCCATGGCCTTCAGCCATTCAGTCTTGTTTCGACTCCTCATAACTTCCTTATAGTCTCTAGGTTCTTCGTCGAGAACCTCACTTGCAGAGATTAAGGCTTAAGCTATAAGATCTGCATACCCAAGTTTCTGAGGTGGCTTGATGACTCTCCTCGACCTGTCTCTTGCTAGCAGGTAGTCATTATCAGTCTCCTAATCTTCGACAACATCTTCTGCTTCTTCTTTGACTTCATCTGGGATATGCAATTCAACATCAACATGCTCCACCTCAACAGGAATCTCTCCCTGTTACAGCTCTTCGTCAGCATCATCAGTTTTCTTGAAAGCCATCTCAGCTTCATTGAAAACTACATCTCGATTGGTGATACACCTCCTGTAACCTGGCTCTAGGCACCATAACCTATAAGCTTTGACTCCTTTAGGGTATCCCATGAACATGCATTTCAGAGCTCTAGTTTCGACATTGTCTTGCCTAATATGAGCCTAGGCCGCGTAGCCAAATACTCTCAGTTTGTCGAGACTAGGTGGATGTCCCAACCAAACTTTTTCAGGTGTCTTCATATCTAACGCAGCCGATGGACATCTGTTTATCAGATATGTTGCTGTCGAAACAGCCTTAGCCGCAAAACACCTTTTTTAACCCAGCACTAGTCAACATGCATCTAACTCTTCCTAAAATAGTTCGATTAGACCTCTCTGCAAACCATTTTGTTGTGGAGTACCTGCAGTAGTTTTGTGCATTGCAATACCTGAGGAAGCACACAAGCTGTCGAACGCCTCATTGTAAAATTCAAGGCCATTGTCGGTTCTCAACCTCTTGACCTTTCTGCCAGTCTGATTTTCGACCAGAGTCTTCCAACCTTTGAAATTCTCAAAAGTTTCATCCTTAGTCTTCTGGATGAATACCCACAACTTTCTGGAATAATCATCGACTATGGATAGAAAATACCTTGCCCCTGAATGTGATGGACAACTTGCATGCCCCCAAAGATCAGCATGGATGTAATCAAGGGATCCATGAGTTCTTTGTTTGCCTTTGTTGAACTTCACTCTGCAAGATTTTCCAAGTACGCAAGATTCACAAAACTCCAACTTTTCGACTTTGTCACCACCTAGCAGGTTCTACTTCCCTAATTTGACCAGGCCGGTGTGCTAGGTGTGAGAGCGTTGGCTCTAGCGAAAAGCCTAACAACACTTTTGCGAATGGTGTGGAGTTATTAGGACCAGGTGAGGGGGGAATCATAATATTATGTTGGCCTTGACAACATTGGGTCAGATCCAATATCTGGTTCTCCTGTTGGGCTGTGGTGGCACATGCAAGGCCCAAGTTGAAGAAGAAAAACCCTTATTAAGAAATCTATGAAAATATTCAGACCTCATTTTCACCTTCATACTATTCCTCTTTTGTCCACTCTATCAAACTTAGAGAAACGACCTTTACCATGAAGGGCGTACAATTGCAGCGATTCAACACAAAGTCTGATTGTTGGAGATTCTAACTACAGGTACTCGGGTGGATCCATTTTGTGTTGTGATTCTCTGAACGATTCAGATGTAAATCAGGGAAACTCTCGAATTAAAAGAGCTTTGGAGGGTATCCCAGGAAAAGTTTGGCAAGCAATTAAGGAGTTGGAGATTGAGGGTGAAGATGATGATGAGGTATTCAAGGGGATCATCAGAAGCATGAAAGGAAGAGATAGAAAAGAGCTTCAGGATAAGTTGGAGGTAGCTAGCAAGATTCCATGAATGTGTTGACATATAATATTCGTGGAGGTGGAAGCACAATCAAAAGAAGGAGGTTGTAAAAAACGATCATGGAAGGGAATGCATATATTTGTTTCCTACAAGAAACGAAATTTAAGAGTTTGAAAGATGGTGTGGTGAAGAATATGTGGGGAAATGGTACGTGTAGCTGGTCAACATTCGAGTCAAGTGGGTTATCTGGTGGTATTCTTACTATCTGGAAGGAAAATGTGATATGTCCATATTTCAGTTTCAGAGGGTCTGGATTTCTGGGTATTAATGCTATGTGGAAGGAAACTAATTGCTATTTCGTTAACGTATACTCACTCGGTGGGATAACTTAAAAAACATAAACTTTGGGTTGATCTAATTGAGTGGAAGAAGAAGGTTCCTAAAAGGGGATAGATTGTGGGGGTGACTACAATGCAGTAAAATCATTAGAGGAAAGGTGTGGAGTTAGAAGGGATGAATGGAATACATTTGAGGAGTTCTCTTTATTCATTGACTCATTAGAATTGGTAGGCTTACCAGTAGTGGGGAATAGATTTACGTGGTTCAAAGATAATGGAAGTTGCAGAAATAGGCTTGATAGGTTATTGTTGTCAGATGGATTAACCAATAAATGGAACATCTTGGCTAAATTGGTTGGAAGCAAAGACGTCTCAGATCATCGATCTGTTTGGATTAAAGTCAACAAGAGGGATTGGGGCCCAAAACCTTTTAAGTTGTTTATTGGCTTGTATGATCATCCTAAATTTTTTGAGTTTGTCAAAACTAAATGGGATGCTGTTGAGGTTAGTGGTAGTGCATCTCACATTCTTAAATAAAAAACTAAAAAAGATAAGATCTAGACTTAAATGGTGGAACAAAGAAATATTTGGGTGGGTTGATTTAAAGATAGATGAGAGGGTGGATCCTTTAAATAATTTAGAGGGAGTGTCACACCCTAATTTTTGATCTTAAGATCCCCACTTTGCCCTTTGCATAACATATTAGGTCAATCATTCATGCATAGCTAACCGTTTTATTAGTTTTATCTGCCTATTTTTGTTGTGTGAAGTTAGGTTGGCTGCGGAAGGATTCAAAGGTCATGAAGGACGTGAGTGTGTGGGCTCTTTGTGATTCTGGTCCCCTGCAAGTTACGGTGGATTCCTGGAGAGATGAAGAAAGGATGTGTTCTCTTTCTCATGATCCTTTAGTCAGTACGAGGTCATTTTTTCCTCATATTTTCTCAGAAGCTTCAGTGTATTTCCCCGAGGAGGATTAGGATTTTTTATCCATTGGTTTTGGGCATGGTAGTCTGGGAATTGATGTTGCGTTACAAGTGATATCCTCACTTTCGAAGGATTTCTCAAGATATAGTTTGGACTCTTGGTAAGCTGTGAATTATGTAATTTGAAATCTTATTCAGGGATAGAGGAATGGAATTAAAAATTAATTCGAAAATGGCTATGAATGGGTCCACGAACTCGATCCACTCAAGGCCATATTCCATGACATCCTCAAGAAGTGTTCAAAAGAGACTCTTTTGATTTGAACTAAATCAAAATTTTGTGTTGAACTTCAATTTTGACGGTTGGGCCATAAAGGACGTACCCATTTGGAACTAGTTCCACAAGTATGGTCAAACTATGTTCATTTTAGGCTCATAGAGTCAATTATATACAATCCATAAGTTGTTGGAGTGCGTTAGTGGGATTTTGCTACCAGATCCTGTAACTGAATAGACCATGAAGGTGGCGTGGGAACATATATGATTAATTCTCGAGATGTGTCTAGATTTTGTTAAGCCATTTGGGTTTTTGTTGAGCCTATTATGTGGTTATCCACTTCTACTCCCATTCCACAGTATGTGAGCAGTTGTTTTTTTTAGTATGGCCATTTCATTAGTAAGCTGAATGTTACGTCCAAACCGCGCTAAGCCATTTAGTGTTTTAAGATGCAATATTGAAGAGTGAAGAGGCAAGAAAGTGAATTCAAGGACACAGCCGATACAAATTTCAAAGCCTTCATTAAGTCGCATAAGCTAAAAAAGTGCAAGGATTAAAATATGACAAGATTCGAGACAAAAATTCATCAAAGTACACCAATGTTAGTACTATTCATCACCGTTCAATGTTACAATCCAAGGAGATTCGTTATTCAAACAAAACATAGAGATGAGTATATACATGAGTTATTACAACGCTACCAAATTCCCTTCAAGATTGCAACTTTCTTTTCAATCATGGTACACATCCAAGGTTTCAAACACAATGACACTTTAAGTCAACCTTCTTCAAAGCTCCCAAGTGCAAGAACGCGGTACTGACTTGAGGAATACTACCCAAAGCTAACCTGCCGTACCATCACCTGCAGGGAAAGGATCAAAGTGAGATGGAAGTTAATCACGGAAAGACTTACGGAATTCTTTTCCAAAACCATAATGCATCAATTGTTCTCTCCAAACATACACACAAACAAGTTCAGAACTTAAGGCATTGGGTTTAACTTATATCCAAAATGTACACAAAACATAATCCAAACAAAGACATCCATACGCTTACAGATCATCATACACTAAAGATCAATAAGACTCTTGCAAACCACACCAATTCATATCTAACAGTGATGAAATGCAGTTGCAGTCATTTGGATCAATGCACATCCATTATGTCCATGCACTTTTAAAAAACAAAATCAAGTTCTATCAAGTAAAAACATTAGTCATTACCTAGTTCTCATGGCTCAAAGAGACTTTGAATCGAGACCATAAGTTTATACGTAAGCTCCATTGCGATCATGTGTAGATCCTTCGCCTTATCCATCAAGCCAGCTCACCATCTAAGTCTTCATCCATCTTCGAGTTTCCCATGCACCTCCAAGCTCCCTCATCTACATGAGAAATGATAAAAGAAAGGATTAGAAAAGTCACGCGAAAATAGCAGTTCTGCACCTATCATGAACGAGTTTCCATACGGTCTAAAGCTAACATGACAGTTTATGTTGATGACAACCTTTTGGTTACCTTGGGAATGAAGTAGCTGCAACATCCTGTCCTTAGAAGAAATCAAGTAGAAGAAATCAGGACTTAGCAAATTATTTCCAAATACAATCAATCTTCAGGAGAGGACGTTCTTCAATCATTGAAATCAGTTGGTTATTTTCCAGAATAATCCACCAAACATGTCTCTTTGTAATTAGAAAAAAGCATTCAAAGCAAAGGACAACAATTATCGTGTTTCAAAGGGGATCAATAGGCCTCAGATTGTTGTCAAATTGCCATATCATTAGAAGCAATCCAACAGTTCAATAGAAAGAAGGAGTTTTGGAAAAAAGAAGAGAATGCGCAAGTTTTACAAGTTTCCAAAAGCAACACGTTATGGGTCAAAGCAATCAGATCAATCCTCAGCATTAATTCAAATCAGATATCCTTTCATCATTTTTTTATGGAATTCGTGGGTAATATCAAGAGATATCACCAACAGCAAACTTTCCAAACAGGACATCAAACAAATCAAGGTTTTCAACACTAAGAAATCGTGACAGCATTAAAGTTCCCAAGTTCCAAATTGAGAAACCAGATCAGACAGAATTTCAACATATTAGACAACATTTACTCCCTTTCCAAAACAATTTTCATACAACATCAAAGGTTTCCAAAAACAAATCTTTTGGTTCTTCCTCATAGGCCTATATATAAGAACGTATTTTCATCAAGAAAGACACACAAAAAAAGAGAGCACAACCATCATATATCTCACTCAACCAATCTTTTTTTTTTTGTTTTTTTTGTTTTAAACGAATAATCTTGTACACTCGCACACACGCACCGTCCCTTTGGCGCACCCTCCATCGTATGCGTTAGATCTCGCTAGAATTACATCTAATGGCCATGATCTGAGATAGGGGTGTCAAAATGGGCCGCCCGCCCCGTCGCGTCCCGCCCCGCCAAAAGCCCGCCAAAAAAAGAGCTGGGCGGGCATGCCCGCCAGGTGAAATGGGCATGAAATTCAAGCCCGCCCCGCCAAGGTGGCGGGTTGGCGGGCGGCGGGCCGACCCGCCTTCTTTTTTTGTAATTTTTTTCAGGGTCCAAGGCCAAACTTGGTGTTATAAAAGATAGAAAAATAATATTTGAGTCTAATGCTCACATCCTAACACATAAGGTTTTATTGAATCAAATTCAACCTTACACATGAAGGATTAAGCACATTCTATTATCTGTACAGAGTGCACTAGAAAGCCAAGGGTCTAATAGTTAGCTTTATTGTATATCACTGAAACCATTTCTACACTTTACAGGGGATTAGGCTTAGGCTTACTGATATGATGAAACCCTAAATAAAGTTAAATTGTTAGGAGGTTTGAAATTGCTCAACATTCCATACAGTTCCAAAATCAGTGGCGCATTCGGTGTTGGTCGAGTATTCAACATACAGTTCCAAAATACATACATACAACATTAAACATTACAAAAATACCCAGACAACAGTAGGAGAAAAGAGAACTTACTTTCTAGAAAGAAACCACCGTTAACTTACGATAGTGAGAGTGGGATTAGGGTTGAGTTGAAAGGTCTGTGTGTGGTGACTATTGACTCCTTCGTTTGTAGGTGGTGGATGGCTAAAGGCTTCGACTCGCGACCGTGAGTGAGAGAGACATTGATTTCTCTTTTGAAATTTTGTGTGAAGACTGAAGACAGTGAAGAGGAACAATTTCTAAAGAAATTTTGTGTGGCTGGCTGTGAATCTGTGATGTGAGGATATTGTTGAAAGTAAAATTAGGCCACTGTTTTAAAAATAAAATTGGATTTTTTTTATAATTTTTTTTTAATATTTTTTAACGGGCTGGCGGGCCAACTCCGCCCCATTATGTCTTCCGCCCGCGGGGTTTTTTGTTTTGGCGGGGCGAGCGAAATGGGTAGGCGGACCCAAAATCCATGCCCAGCCCGCCATTTTTTGGCGGGTGGCGGGCCGGCCCGGCGGGCCTCGGCCCGTTTTGCCACCCCTAATCTGAGGGTCCATGATGGACCTTCTCCCTTGCGTAGCGTAGTCCCCCATTTATTTAATAATATGTTTTTTTTAATTAATCTAACTTTTTTTAGATAACGGAACTCTTCATGTTTAAAAATGTTTAATCTTTTTCTAAGATAATTAAATTTGGTTTTTTTCAATAAATGTAACTAATCCCAAAAATAAATAGAAACCTTTTAAATACAACCTTTTAAAATATAATTTCTTTTTTAAAATATCACCTTTTTTTATATAATAAAATATATTTTTTCTAAACTAATAAAACCTTTTTTTAGTCAATAGACCCTTTTTTAATAAATAACTTTTTTTCTCAAAAATTAATTATATACTTTTTGATAAAACCTTAAAAAAAATTATTTCACTTATTTATTATAATAAAACTTTTTTTTTCTCTCTTCTTAAAATATTTTAAAATTAACTTTTTTAATTAATAAGAAAGAACCTTTAATAAAACATTATTTCTTTTCTTTAAACTAATAATAAACCTTTTTATTCTCATTTTAAAATTATCAAACATTTTCATAATAGATCGTTCTCTATTAAAATCCCTCATCTTGCGCTTAACCATACGTTTGTGTGAAATAGGCTTAGAACCTTAGTCTTGATTGATATCATGCCACGTGCCTATGCATTTGTTTTTTTATCATTATACTTGATGTATGCACTCTAATTGCGTTATAAACCTTTCAAAAATATAAAATCCTCGATCCAACGTCGAGCCATATTTTCTACCCATGTAAGTCGACTGCTTTTAAGCATCGCTATCAACCTTTGGTCACTATACACGAGGCTAGCACACTTTACTAGCACGCACGAGTAAATCTCATTATAATCGATTGCATTATATCCAAGGGAAAATCCCATGCATGATAATCAATTATCGTGCATGGTGCATATTCATTTGCATTTCATACCTCCATATATGCTTTTATACCCTTTAAGATAAGAATATCTCTTAGACAACTTTAGGATAGATTTCCTAAGTTAGCCCCCCTTAATTTTGATCTTACAATCAAACTTTAGCTCACCTAATTCTCCACACAAGAGAATTAGATGTGAATCATCTCAAAGAAGAGACATACAATCTCATACCCCACAATACAAACAAGATGTGGATTCCTTTTCCACTTAGGAGAGGTATGAGGCATACTCGTTGATTTTATATCTGAGTTGGAGCCCTTTTCCTAAGATGAAGCAAAGGTCAATTCTCAAAACTGTGGTGGTTTCTTAAGATGATGACTCATCTTTTCTCCTAGACTTTTTCAAACAAACTTTAGTATCCTTCAGAGAGGAACTACAAATGCTCTGATTCCACTCCCGACAGGATATGTAGGCACAAGATGCGATATCTTGTCGAGCACACTTAGGGATAAAACTTTAGGTCTTCCTACCCTTAACCCTTAGCAAACAGATCACAATTAATAGGTAACATAAGTAAAATAATAGGGTCCTGTAGAGTAGTACAGATATCTAGGATGCTAACACCTTCCCTAGGTATAACCAACCCCCGAACCTTAGACTCTTAGCTTTGCATTTGCATTGCATACGGTGGGACATTCGACCTTTCTCCATTCCCTTGGATAAATCAAAGACCGGTGGTGAAATAAATGATTTACGATTCAAGTTAATCAATAGCTTGACATCTAATTCTCACTGTGACAGGAGGAATTAGATTTTGTAAGGGAAGAAGTAGTGCAGGAGGTATTGTTGGAAAGGTGTAAAATCCAGGAGGAGATGTGGAATAACTTGATATTGAAAGAAAGTCTTATTAAACAAAAGTCACGAGTCAGGTGGGTGAAGGAATGTGATATTAACAATAGGTTCTTTCATACAAAGATGAAATCTAGAGTTAGGAGAAATGCGATTGGAAGGGTGAATCGGGGGTCTGTGATTATGGAAGGCATGATGTTAGTCAAAGAAATAATTCATGGATTTTTTGCGGATATATATAAAAAGTTGGAGGTGGTTAGGCCATTTTTAAAGGCTGGCAACATTTCTAAGTTAACTAAGGAAGGGAGTCGTGGGCTGGAAAACCTTTTACGGAGGAAGAAATTCATTAGGCTTTGGTGGATTGTGATGGGAACAAAAGTATGGGACCGGAGGGGTTATATCTAGGCTTCTTGAAGAAATGTTGGATATCATTGGTGTGGATGTGGTAAATTGTATTAAAGAGTTTCATTCGTCATCATTCTTTCCTAAAGCAATTACTTCTTCCTTTATTACTTTAGTTCCTAAGGTTGACAATCCTCAACGGTTAGGAGAGTACCGTCCCATTTTCCTGGTTGGATGTATATATAAGCTCATATCAAAATTGTTGGCAACTCGGTTGAGGAAAGTAATAGGTAAGCTTATCTCGAATTCTCTGCCAGCGTTTATCCTGGGGAGAAACATCCATGATGGAATTGTCGTGGAAAATGAGATTCTTGATTTGGTTAATAGACAGAAAAGCAACTGCCTCTTGTTTAAAATTAACTTTAAACAGACGTATGATTGTGTGGATTGGGAGTATCTGGTAAGGATTTTGGAAGATACGGGGTTTGGGAAGAAATGGGAGGATTGGATGAGGGGGGCTGTGTTTTCTAATCATCTTTCTATCTTGGTTAATGGTGGTACTATAAGAGACTTTAAGGCGTCTAAGGGACTACGGCAAGGCGACCCATTATCTCCTTTCCTATTTTCTTTGGTTGTTGAAGGTTTGGCTTTAATGGTAAGAAGAGCTAGTAATTTAGGCATTCTTAGAGGGCTGGACCTAGGTATCAATGTTTTTTATAATCTCCTTCAGTTTGCGGACAATAAAATCATGATTTGTGATGCAACTTGGGCAAATTTATAGGGATTAAAAGCTATCGTAAGAGGGTTTGAAATGGTGTCAGAGCTGAAGATAAATGCTTAGAAGAGTAATTTAGTGGGTGTTGGTGTCAGTGAAGATTTAGGGAGGCTTCGTCTCAATTTTTGAATTGCAAAATTGGGATTCTTCCGTTCAAATTTTTAGGCTTGACGGTGGGAAGGAATCATATATGTAGCGCGTTTTGGAGACCCATCATTAATTGCTTCAAGTCTAGGTTTACAACTTAAAAAGGCAAGATGTTATCTATGGGGGGAAGGGTGACCTTAATTAACACCATTGACAAACCTTCACATTCATTATCTTGCCTTCTTCCAAGCTCCAATTATTGTGGGCAGGCTCGATGGAGAAAAATTGTGTCTTGGGTAAATTGGGATACCGTGTGCAAGCCAAAAGAGAAAGGGGGTCTTGGCATAAGAGATGCTCATCTATTTAATCAAGCACTCTTGGCCAAATGGTAATGGAGGATTGTGTTGGAGATGGAGGCAATTTGGAGTGGTATATTGCAACACAAATACGGGAACACCCAGAGAATAATTTTAATAAAGGAAGCACATCATGGTTCTGTCATTGAATCTTTGTGGTGGCAGGATTTGATGATAATCGGGGATGATGTCAAGAAAGGCTCTTTTTTCTGATTCTCTTTGCCTTAGATTAGGCAATGGTGATTGTATTCCATTCTGGTCTGGAAGGTGGCTTGGTCAAACACTGCTCATGTGCGTTTTCCCGCGACTTTATGACGCCACTGTATTGAAATCATATGTAGTTAGTGAAGCCAGATCTTGGGATGGTGGTGTTTGGGCATGGAATTTGGGTCTGTTGGATTTAGATGGCAGCGGCATCAACATTGCGGATTCGGAGGAGTTTGAACTGCTAAATATTTTAAATGAAATTTGTCCTATGGTTGTGTCGCTCCCAAAAGATTCGCATCCCACGGCACAAACGCGAGAGTGGCGCAAAAGACACAAAGTCGCCAGCAAGGTGTATTTATCCCAAGAGAGGGAAAGGAAACACTGCATAAACCTGAAAGAAGGGAAAGAACATGGTCTCACGACCAAGAGAACGGGTACGGGAGTCGGTTACGCGAAGGGAAGGTGTTAGCACCCAACACGTCCATCGTACTCGACGGGATCCACGCTTGCTGTCTGCATCAAAGGGTGTCGTCGTCTGGAGCTCCACTGCCACTGGACCGGAGAAGAAACGAGAACGGAAAGAAACGAAGAAATGAAGAAGAAAAGAAAAAAAAGTGACTCGATAGGACGGTATCGTTGTCCTAGGCCTACGTATTCCCTCGGTGCAATGGGAAAGTCAGAGTCAACGTAGTTCGGACGGGAACCAAGGGGAAAGGTTGCTCGCCAAAACAATCGCTGTCTTGTGCCTACGTATCCTCAATCGGACGAGAAAGAGGAAATCAGAGCAGTCGTAGTTCGACCAAACGAGGTCGGAAAGAGACAAAGAGGTGATAAAGAAAGGTTGTGAAAGAAATGTGCTCGGAGAGATCTCGCACGATCTCCTGCCTACGTATCTCACTCGCACGTGAGAATCAGAGCGACGTAGTTCCCCTCACTAGGGGTGGATTGTGTTTTTTAGGGAACGACTTACGTTCTAGCTCAGGTGTTGCAGGCTCGCTGAATCGAGTGCGTTACCGTCTTGCAAGAGAACGAGTAGAAGCACGTTCGTACGTCGAGAGTGAGTGAGATGAGAAAAGAATTCCCGAAGGAAAGACGTTATTGTTTGTTTGAGTTTTTTAGACAGAAGTGTTTTTTAAGTTAGTTCATAACTTGCATTGCACCAAAGTCTTAAACGTAGGAACGAATAGTTCGCGCATCGTCCCCAACAGGACGTACACTAAGTATCCTAGAAGAATGAGAGGAAGCCCCTCGTTCCCCACTTCCCACATAGAAGGCTCAAGCGCAATACACGTTAACCTTTATTACGTGTTTTGAAAAAGTTATGAGATGAGAAGAGAAGCGACACAAAGGAAACTCTAAAGGGGGAACTAAGAGTCCTAATGTTATCATGCATGGAGGCCCTATGGTTAGTGAGGTTTAGGAGAGACGACTACCTAACCTAATGCTAATCCTACTCCAAGCTTAATCAAAAATTAAGTTGGACTAGGTAGCTCTAAAGGGAAAGAATCCAAGACTTAAACAAGTCTTGAGATCCATGGGAGGAGAAAGAGTGAAAGAGATGAAAAAGAGTAATCATGAATTAATCGGAAATTGAACAAGAATATCCAAACTAAAATGAAGTGCTAATTAAAAAAAAAAAGATTAAATTCTAAAAAAAGGTTAATCTAAAAATTAATATCTAAACATAAAAATTAATTCAAGATGAATTTCTAAAAGAAAAAGAACTTAATCTAATTATCCTAATTCAAAAAAAAAACAAGATTAGTTTTTCAAAACTAAAATTAAAAGGTAAATTAAAATTCAAAATCAAAATCAAAATCTAATTTAAATGACTAACCTAATTATCATAAACTAATTATCCAAAACAAATTAATCGAAAACTTAATTAACCAAAACAAATAACTAATTAGAAAAAGTTAAAATTAATAGAAAAAATGTTAGTCAAATCTGGGGGTGTAAGCAGAGTTTGGGCGTGTGAAAATCAGTTCAGACGTGTGGGCTTGAGGTGTTTAGGCCCATGTTTCTACACAGCCAAGGGGGTGCGAAAGCATTATTGGGTGAGTGAAAAGCAAGGAGAGTGTGTGGGCCTAAGAACCCGGTCCGATTCACTGTCAACAACAAAGATAACCTAAAAACACAAACACATCCTCAGCCGTCTCCCTCAATTCATCTCCCTCGCCGGAAACCATGCTCTCTCCTCTCTCATCTTCAACTTTCGCCTCACCTCATCCTTCTCCTTTTCTCCGATTCCTCGCCGTATTCTATCTCCCTCGAACCACCAGAAAATACCATGCCGGAAGAACACATCGCCTGTCATCGCTCCTCTCGCAAACTCCTCGCCATTCTCTCAAAGCTCGATGGTCTCCGTCTTCATATTTCCGTCGTGCCGGAGACAAAACCACACCGGAAATAAACAAAACTCCACCGGGAATCCTTACTCTTTCTCAGATTCGTCCTCACCATACTTCACCTCAACGAATCGTACTCCATGAAACCTCATTCTCGCTAATTAACAAACGCACAAAAAAATCGGAGCACATGAATGAATATACCCAGCATCAAATCAAACGCAAATACCAGAGTACACAGACAAGTACAAAATCGAACCAATCACAAATAGCAAAGCACATGAACAAACAAGCATAAAATCAAGCCAATCACACAAATGGAACTCAGAACGGAATTACCGAGTTGATGCGACGACGAAGATCGAAGGAACACTCCAGGTATGAAGTTCTCGTTCTCGGTTCTACTTTCTCCAATTCACCGTTCTCTCTGCTTTTTACTCTTGCTTGATTTACACTCTGTGTTCCTCTTCTTCGATCTGCTTAATCTTCTTCTACTTCACACTGCTGCTTGCGATGTTATTGAAGTTGTAACGATGCGGAACTGTGCTTCAAATTGTTGAAATTAACTTTGTTGTAACTGCTGCGATTTTGTGATCCAATTTGGAGTTTCGGTTGTTTTATTTCACAGGTTATGAAGGATGAAATGAGAGATGCAGAATTTGGAAGCTCTCAAAGGTTCATGATGAAGATGAGATGCGGTGATGGACTTGCTGCAATGAATTGAAATTCTGCAGCTGTTGAAGATGAATTGGATATGGTGAGTGATAGTTTATGTCTGCAAAAAATAAATATGGAGAAATGGTGCTCGTCTGCAAAAAACACTGTTTCAGAACTGATGCAGAAGAAAGTGAGGCAATGTTGATCGATAAAAATGGAGAAGAGGTTATGTGTTGGTCCGAAATTGAAGCAAAGATGATGCTCAGCTTTATACCAGAATTTGAGAGGGGTAGGATAGGAATTCAGCTTGAAATTCTGTTATGCCAATTCCTTGCGTGAAAAGGTCACGCACATTCACTTGGTTTTGTAATTTTCCTCTACATTTCACTCACTGCTTTGTGTATAATTTTCTGTTAATATTTGGCTTGGCACATGTGATCTGTTGTATTTCTTTGTGGATGAAAGTTTGCACGTTGGGTGAAAAATGAATGAAATTAGAAGGTGGTTTGGTTAAATGGACAAAACAATGAATCTGTATTGGATATAAAGAATAAAATGAATATTAAACTTGGATAATTGGAATTGGTTTAAGAAAAAGATGTGGATGAGGTGGATTAAAAAGTAGTTTAATGAAATGGACTTGTTGAATATGGACTAAAAAAAATGGATTTACAAAATGGGTATTGGATATTGAATTTGGAATTAATGGAAATGGTATGAAATGGATATGGGTTAGAAAAATAAAATTTGAATAAAAATGGATATGGATATTTGTAATGGGAAGTGAAAAAGGATATTAATAAAAATGGATAAAGCAAAATGGAAATGAATACTGGGTTTATGGTAGAAATTTAAATTCCAAGTAGCCCACACGACCAATCTCTAATTCCAATCACATTCTCAATCCAGACCAAATTCACATCTTCATTGATTCCCAACAATTCAATCACTAAGCTCGCTGGATTGTGACCCAATGTCCTTCAAATCCATTCACAAATGCCTTGTCCTGATGACCACTGATTTCCTCAACCTGAAACCCTAATCTCATGATCTTAAATTGATGATCGTCCACACACTCAACCAAGAAGGAGAAACCCTAACTGTCCTTGAGACATACACCCTGATTCACACCCAAGAATGCCTGACCCGACGCCTCTGATAAATCCTCTGAAATAGGAAAGTCCTTAGGCTCTTGATGTACACTGATGACCTGTTGAATCACCCCTTAATATAGCAAACACTGTTAATAAGAAAACTCCTCGATCCCATGTCTTAAGAGACCAATGCAAATGATATGAATATGAATATGAATAAGACCTAATGATAATGCAAAATGAGATGAAACATAAGCCAGTTAGCTAAAAGTAAGAGGGCAAATTTTGGGGTGCTACAGCTGCCCCTATTCAATCAACTTGGACCTGAAGGAATGGTAGTGACGGCTATCATGCATTCGAGGTACACGGAGATTGAATACCAAAAGAAACCTGAAATTTGCAATCCTCAAAGGAGGGACGACTCCACTGGGGAACAAATAATAAATGTTGCACTATCACAACACGTACGAGTGTTGGAAACCAAAACTGTATTGAAAAATCCTGAAATAAACACAAACTAGTGTTAGCTACGCTGGGGATGAACACGGATGGGTGTCAAGGAATCCAGGATATCAAATACGGACGGGTATTGAGAAGATACACAGACGGGTGCCAAATGTCAATGCGGACGGGCATTGAAACAAAAGTTCAAACACGGACGGGTGCCAAATGTCAATGCGGACGGGCATTGAAACAAGAGTTCAAACACGGACAGGCGCCAAAGGTACACGGACGGGTGTCAAAAGTCAATACGAATGGGCATTGGCTTAAAAGGTTCAGACACGGACGTGTGCCAATTGTCAATGCGGACGGGCATTGAAACAAAAGTTCAAACACGGACGGGTGCCAAATGTCAATGCGGACGGGCATTGAAACAAAAGTTCAAACACGGACGGGTGCCAAAGGTACACAGACGAGTGTAAAAAGATCAATACGGACGGGCATTGAAACAAAAGTTCAAACACGGACGGGTGTAAAGGCTTAAAGCGACCTCTCTGGGGATTGAAATACAACACGGATGGGTGTCGGAAGTTTAATACGGACGGGTATCGAAAAGGTACACGGACGTGTGTAAAAATTCAATACGGACGGGTACTGAAAAAGATACACGGACGGGTGTAAAAGGTTTCAATACGGACGGGTACTGAAAAGGATACACGGACGGGTGTAAAAGGTTTCAATACGGACGGGTACTGAAAAGGGTACACGGACGGGTGTAAAAGGTTTCAATACGGACGGGTACTGAAAAGGGTATAAAGCAACTTTACCGGGAATTAAACTCGCTGGGGGAATGGAAGGCAACACGGACGAGTGTCATCAAAAGGTCAATACGGACGGGTATTGAAATCAAAGGTTCAAACACGGACGGGTGCTGAAGGAAACACAGACGAGTGTCAAACGTCAATACGGACGGGCATTGGCTTAAAAGGGTCAAACACGGACGAGTGCTGAAAAGAACACAGACGGGTGTCAAAAGTCAATACGGACGGACATTGGCTTAAAAGGTTCGAACACGGACGGGTGCTGAAAGGAACACGGACGAGTGTCTGACGGTAAAAAATTCGAGGGAATAAACCAAAGGACCACCTGGACGAAGGGGTACAAATAAAATCAAGGATAAACAATCCTGGCAAAACACCCTGCCGGGGAACTGTCAAATATTGCTTAACCCACCACTTGTGGAGTAAAGATATCTTCCTGAAATCCGGCTTTCCTGACGAAGGAAACCTCAAACCTGGCTTATGCTTCAGATGCATATGTTTGAATTTTGCCGTAATGCTCCACACGAAGTGGAAATGCTACGCATTTGGGAGGATGCCATGCAAAATACATGCTTATGCAATGCAAAAGAGGCGCTTCAACAAAATAAATGTTGAAGACCAAAAGCAACTCCGCTGGGGATGGCAAACTAAATTGCCACTGAAACCAAGGAAACATGAGGAAAACTTCTCCCTACTAGGGAAGATCACAATCACCAAACTCCGAGAGAATACCCACTCTGTTGGGGAATATCAAGATCCACAACTCTGCTGGAGATGGACGAAACTCCGAGAGAATACCCATTCGACTGGGGAGGGAAATGGATACTGAAGATGGCAACTCCTCAGCTGGGGAATATCAAGATCAACAACTCTGCTGGAGATGGACGAAGCTCCGAGAGAATACCCACTCAGCCGGGGAGAACATGAATACTGAAGATGGAAACTCCTCTGCTGGGGATCACCAAACACTTCAGAACTTTACTTCGGCGCCTGCCAAAACGATTGGACTTACGACCTGCTGGGGATACCACTCACCACCAGACTCTGCTTGGGGATATGAGCTTAATCTACTGCTACGGAAATAACCTTACCCTCACCCTACTGGGGAATTAGATCAAGCCGTTGTCGCCGAGACTATACTTCCTGACCAACTGAGGGAAGTAAACACCAGGACTCTGTGGGGATGACAACATCTTCGTCCACAAACTTCCTGCAGGAGATACAACAACATTCACCTTAGAGCAATCAACCTCTGATTACTTGATGGGGAATAGCATTCCAAACACGACTTCGGCTGGGTATATAATCCTCTGTACTTTGCTGAGGAAGACGATCCTCAACGACTCCGCTTAGGAGAGAAAGTAATTGTCAACATTCACCTGCTAGGGGATAACACATGCTTCCTGACTAGCTGGGGAACAAATAGCTGCCCCATGCTCTGTGGGGAAACACCACCTGCTGAAGAAAGATGAGCCAAAGCACAACTCTGGCCGAGGAAAAACCTCTTATATCCTGTTGAGGAGGACGATCCTTAACGACTCCGCTTAGGGAATTACTTCTTGATACTCTGGTTGAGGAAGACGACCCTCGATACTCTGATGGGGAAGAGTAATAAACTGCTGAGGACGATCAGACTTCTAAGTTGGGGAGAGCTCTACTCTAATGGGGAAAACAGCAAGCTACTGAGGACAATCAGACTTCAAAGATGGAGAGAGCAGCTCTACTGGGGAGGTACCAATGAAAATTGGAATTTGAATTACTTGAGATGACTAGATTTGACCGTTGAGGGAGAGAGCACTCTGATTCCTCATCGTCTTCTTGACGATATTCTATCGTCTTACCTTGCTGAGAGTGAGGATTCCATCTGTACTGCTAGAGATAAGAAACCTTCATAAAAGCCCTTTTAAACATAGGATAATTCCCTGCTTGAGGAAGAATAACATATTCCCACACTTTGCTGGAAAAAGATACACTCTGGCTCTTTGCTGGAGGGAAAATACTCCAAAAGTCCACACTGGGAACAACTCAGTGCTGATTGTCAAGAGCGAAACACAGTTCCTTTAACTTTCCACCTTGCCCCAGACCATAGGGTCTACTTGAAGCAATCATCTTAAGAGGATTTTAAAGAAAACCTGGCGTTCAACAATGCCCCAGGGTTTTCGAACTCTTAGAGATGTATCCGGTCTAGACATAACTGTCCCATACTTCATGATTCGTGAAATAAACCAACTCGAGAGGGCTCGTAATGACCTGAAATGTTCTGCCACAGTATTCTGAACCTTGCGGAGGTGCTATTGATTGACTGTGTTCTGAAGGGAAAAAACTTCTCGCAAACCTTGAAGTGACTTGCCCCAGCACAAACCTTGCAGTACATTTGTCTCTGATCGACTAGTCCTCGAGAGATTTACCGAATCTCGACGTGATTGCCCCAATTTACACGCTTGTGGAGAGATATATCGGATCTCGACATAATTGCCCCAGTTTACACGCTTGTGGAGAGATTTATCGGATCTCGACATAATTGCCCCAATTTACACGCTTGTGGAGAGATTTATCGGATCTCGACATAATTGCCCCAGTTCAAAGAAATTTGCTCAACATGAATGCCCCATGGTTGATTGTACTCTGAAAAGACCTTCTCAACTTGAATGCCCCAGCTTGGCTATATTTTGAAGAGATTTCCCGGTGTGATTGTCCCAGATTGGTTACATCTCAACACAAATGGCTGGGAACGCCTTTTTCCCACATAATCTTTCAGCAACATATCCTCTGGAGTCTCAGGCACCTCAACTTGGCCAGTCTAAGCTTGTCGACTGACGTTCATCGTGTAAGCTTCTTTGATGTTAAACAAATGTATGCAAGCAGAAAATATTTATTCTGAGAATGATTATTCAAATGCAACACATATGTTAATCTTGAAGTCCTTATTGAAAATATGTCACACAACCAAGTTACGACACTTATTTTTGAAAGGAAAGCAATACGCACATGCAACACCAACAAAAATCTTATTAGCACAACTCATGGGAGTCAGGAACGATATCTCGTTGAAGTACGCCTTCAGATTAAACCCTGTTTCAATTAGGACTTTTAAGGGTTGTAGCGTGGCCTGGTTCACGGTTTTGAGAAAAAAGATTTAAGGCTCAAAGTTTATCGGTGCCCACCCACTCTTCGTGATGTTCTCCAGTCCCATGTTCAGCTAATCTGACACAAGCGCTCACCTCTCGAAAGGTCCTTGAACTTTAAGGGACCCATGCAACTGATGGTTTGATACCTAATGAGGTTTTGGAGCAACAGTCACCCCTTTTTGTCTTCAGTGTTTTGGTCACACGACTTGTTCTTTATCGAGGATTTTCTCTTTTGAACATTCCTTTTTGTTTTTCGCCTTTTTTATTTCCCTGATTTTGCCTGGACTGACTCTTTTGAGCTTTTTCGATTTTGAAGTCCAGCGGGATGCCCTAATTTTTGCCTAAGTCGCTTGTTTTCAAGTCTCGACTTAGGGGGATTTTTCCTTTTCTCTTTTTTTCTCTCTTTTTTCTTTTTTTTTTTTTGAACAAGTCGTGTGACACTGGCTTGTCTGACTTGTTAGAAAGGGATGCGACTGTTTCACTCCTTGATTGTCGGCGGATAACCATTGTGGTTTCACCTCTTGACCTCTTGACGGTGGAATGGAAGGTAATGGATCCTCAGATGTACACTCCTTCTGAAAGTTGAACACTTGGTCAAACTAACTGACGCCTACCCTGCCCCTGGGTTAAAATTGAGGGTTTTTCGTTTTCAGAAAGAACCCCTACTACTAGGCTCAAAGGGGTTGACAAAGGTCTATCTCCTTATCTCTCCAGTGTTTGAGAATTGGAAACAATGCCTGTACATCCTTAACAAGGTTTTATCCAAAAGCGTACCATTAGAAACCTACGTTCTTATTTCGTCATCCTCCCTCAAAGAGTTTGAGCAAGAAAGTTGGTATTGCAATGTATACAAGCATTAAAATAAGTAAACACGAATGTAACTCTTCAAGAAAAACATACTTATTGCATTATGATTGTCATTCAGAAACAAACGAGTTCTTACATGCAAACAATGTTTAACAAACAAATGAAAGCTACATATGAAAATGCAATAAAGGAAGCTGATGATTGCCCTTGTTGAGGAGACTTGACTCCGTCTGGACTTATTGCTTCTGATGATGTCCTTTGAAACCTTCGAGCAGATGAGATGTCGACATGCACAATCAAGTCTCCTTCTGGAAATGATATGTACCTTTCGTCAATCAATTGTTGCACTTTGGCTTGGAAGGCTTTGCAATCTTCGGTTGAGTGTACCATAGATCCTCCATGATATCCACATTGCACATGGGGATTGTACCCCGGAGGGTATGGTTATGGAACAGGCTTCAAAGTCTTGGGCTCCACCAATGAATTTTGAACCAGGTATGGCAAGAGTTGACTGTACGAAATGGGAACTGGATGAAGATGAGCATTCCTTCTTTCCAAGTTATTGCGAGGCCTATGCTGATTCTGACGCCGGTAGTTCTGTTGTTGATTCTGATTTGCGTATTCATTTGGCTCAGGCGTTTTCCCCCTCAGACTTAATCGAGGAGTAGGCAGCAATTGCGGACGTGGGGATTCTAAGACCAAAGACTGCAAGAAATGCCCCTGACTTGATGTAGCTTTGGGAAAGGCAACAGGGATATCCTCCTCTTTTTCAACAACTAGAGTAGGACCACCATGTATGCTTACGCCGCTCGGCGTGAATTCAATTTCCCTCGAATCGACCAGATCCTGAACGGCATGCTGAAAGGCCTTACAATTCTCCACATTATGCCCTGGCGCACCAGAGTGGAAGTCACAATGGGCTCTTGCATCATAACCCGGTGGAGGAATACCAGTAAGAGGAGCCAGAGTCCTTTTTTGTAACATTTGCAACTGAAGAAGATGCTGTAATAGTTGAGAATATGGCACTGGTGGAGTCTCAAGATGCCTATTCTGCTTAGGCCTTGGCTGATTCTGGCGAGGGGCCTGATTTGGCCGTTGAGATACAGCCGGGACGGTTACAGTGGCAACCTGCTTACTCTTTAGGAGGGATTCCTTAAACAACGGAGGATAGACAATTTCGGCCGCAGCTTCAGGCATGAGGGTATTATCTTTGCTTATCACACCTCTCACGACCTCCATAACCAGACTCATCTGAGTCTTCAGTTGGTTGACCTCTTCCTTCAGCACTTTCTGGTCTTGAACCAAAGTTTGTATCTTCCCCATAAACTGCCCCATCTGGCCTCGCATTTTCCTCAACTCAGCTTGAATTTGTTCCATGATCAACTCTCGAGTGGCCTGAGGAGTTAAGTCTACAATCCCGAAGAAAACCAGATCAGATCAAGAATAACCAGCCTCGAACACCTGCTATGCAAAATGAGATGATTATGCAAATGCAAATGCCATGTTCAAATATTTCCAAGGAATCATTTTGTTTTAATTCAAGAATTTTCAGAAGAACCACAAGGAATAGATGGAAATGCTCAACAGTGAGCCTCAACAATGATATCCTTGGAAATACAAGAACATGTATGCAAGGATGATGATGCATATGCAACGGACATGGGATCAAGGTATCCACACAAACTGGCTGCGCTGTGCTGACTGAATAGGCTCAAAGGTCTGCTCTGAAGAGAAATACCAGAATACCAAAATACCGGATGATCAGAATACCAGAATACCAGGCTAATAAGTCCACACTGACAGGAAATCCAGAATACCGGGTATGTTGAAGGTCAAGGTTACCTGCAAACTTGTAAACAACCCGCCCCCCTCACATGTGGGTACTAGGGTGTTCAGTATCCCGGGCTCTCAGGTCGAGAAATGATGATACGTTCACCATTTCTGGTTTGGCATCATCATCAATCGAGGAGGCCTCAACTGATTCTCCAAAAATAAAAGATCATCAGCTTCAGAGGTTTGAGAAGCAATAACACATTCAGCCCAAAGGATACAATGCTATCGCCAATCAAAGAGGTCGTCCGCTGATTCCCTACAAAAAAGAGAAATCTTATGGCAAGTTCCCAGCATTGGGTCCTCGGATCGAGAATGTGCAATGGGTTTGCCACAGAAAGTGGGCTGCCACTGTCACATCCCGGGAGGAGTGCCGCAACTGAGTCCTCGGGAATGGTCATCAGAGTCGACGATTCCTCCAGAGAATAACTACTGGCCTGTATCAACATACAGTAGCAGAAAGCTCCGGATAGAACCTCGTCTGATTGTAGGGATCGTGATCACCCGCACGTGGCCAACACCACGGGAGCGTCACGCTTGCCTAGGCTAAAACCTAGGTGTATGCTCGAGCCTGGGTATTGGGCTCATCTCTCAGAACATCCCAATCCGCCAAACAGAAAAAATAGCCAGCACAGCACAGTAATATCCAGTATGACAGTAATAAAATGCAATGCAATAAAAGCTGTAAAAATAGTAAAGCAGTAAAGCAAAAATACAGTAAACAACAATACAGTAATATACAACAAAGCAAAGCACCATAGAAACACCCGAAAAAAACAAACAGACAAGCCCTAAGATTGACTCGCTAAAGGGGAAGGACCAGCAGTAGGTCAACTAGAGTCCCCAGCAGAGTCGCCAGCTGTCGCTCCCGAAAGATTTGCATCCAACGGTACAAATGCGAGAGTGGCGCAAAAGACACAGAGTCGCCAGCAAGGTGTATTTATCCCAAGAGAGGGAAAGGAAACACTGTATAAACCTGAAATAAGGGAAAGAACATGGTCTCACGACCAAGAGAACGGGTACGGGAGTCAGTTACGCGAAGGGAAGGTGTTAGCACCCAACACGTCCATCGTACTCGACGGGATCCACGCTTGCTGCCTGCATCAAAGGGTGTCGTCGTCTGGAGCTCCACTGCCACTGGACCGGAGAAGAAACGAGAACGGAAAGAAACGAAGAAACGAAGAAGAAAAGAAAAAGAAGTGACTCGATAGGACGGTATCGTTGTCCTAGGCCTACATATTCCCTCGGTGCAATGGGAAAGTCAGAGTCAACGTAGTTCGGACGGGAACCAAGGGGAAAGATTGCTCGCCAAGACAATCGCTGTCTTGTGCCTACGTATCCTCAATCGGACGAGAAAGAGGAAATCAGAGCAGTTGTAGTTCGACCAAACGAGGTCGGAAAGAGACAAAGAGGTGATAAAGAAAGGTTGTGAAAGAAATGTGCTCGGAGAGATCTCGCACGATCTCCTGCCTACGTATCTCACTCGCACGTGAGAATCAGAGCGACGTAGTTCCCCTCACTAGGGGTGGATTGTGTTTTTTAGGGAACGACTTACGTTCTAGCTCAGGTGTTGCAGGCTCGCTGAATCGAGTGCGTTACCGTCTTGCAAGAGAACGAGTAGAAGCACGTTCGTACGTCGAGAGTGAGTGAGATGAGAAAAGAATTCCCGAAGGAAAGACGTTATTGTTTGTTTGAGTTTTTTAGACAGAAGTGTTTTTTAAGTTAGTTCATAACTTGCATTGCACCAAAGTCTTAAACGTAGGAACGAATAGTTCGCGCATCGTCCCCAACAGGACGTACACTAAGTATCCTAGAAGAATGAGAGGAAGCCCCTCGTTCCCCACTTCCCACATAGAAGGCTCAAGCGCAATACACGTTAACCTTTATTACGTGTTTTAAAAAAGTTATGAGATGAGAAGAGAAGCGACACAAAGGAAACTCTAAAGGGGGAACTAAGAGTCCTAATGTTATCATGCATGGAGGCCCTATGGTTAGTGAGGTTTAGGAGAGACGACTACCTAACCTAATGCTAATCCTACTCCAAGCTTAATCAAAAATTAAGTTGGACTAGGTAGCTCTAAAGGGAAAGAATCCAAGACTTAAACAAGTCTTGAGATCCATGGGAGGAGAAAGAGTGAAAGAGGTGAAAAAGAGTAATCATGAATTAATCGAAAATTGAACAAGAATATCCAAACTAAAATGAAGTGCTAATTAAAAAAAAAGAAGATTAAATTCTAAAAAAAGGTTAATCTAAAAATTAATATCTAAACATAAAAATTAATTCAAGATGAATTTCTAAAAGAAAAAGAACTTAATCTAATTATCCTAATTAAAAAAAAACAAGATTAGTTTTTCAAAACTAAAATTAAAAGGTCAATTAAAATTCAAAATCAAAATCAAAATCTAATTTAAAAGATTAACCTAATTATCATAAACTAATTATCCAAAACAAATTAATCGAAAACTTAATTAACCAAAACAAATAACTAATTAGAAAAAGTTAAAATTAATAGAAAAAATGTTAGTCAAATCTGGGGGTGTAAGCAGAGTTTGGGCGTGTGAAAATCAGTTCAGACGTGTGGGCTTGAGGTGTTTAGGCCCATGTTTCTACACAGCCAAGGGGGTGCGAAAGCATTATTGGGTGAGTGAAAAGCAAGGAGAGTGTGTGGGCCTAAGAACCCGGTCCGATTCACTGTCAACAACAAAGATAACCTAAAAACACAAACACATCCTCAGCCGTCTCCCTCAATTCATCTCCCTCGCCGGAAACCATGCTCTCTCCTCTCTCATCTTCAACTTTCGCCTCACCTCATCCTTCTCCTTTTCTCCGATTCCTCGCCGTATTTTATCTCCCTCGAACCACCAGAAAATACCATGCCGGAAGAACACATCGCCTGTCATCGCTCCTCTCGCAAACTCCTCGCCATTCTCTCAAAGCTCGATGGTCTCCGTCTTCATATTTCCGTCGTGCCGGAGACAAAACCACACCGGAAATAAACAAAACTCCACCGGGAATCCTTACTCTTTCTCAGATTCGTCCTCACCATACTTCACCTCAACGAATCGTACTCCATGAAACCTCATTCTCGCTAATTAACAAACGCACAAAAAAATCGGAGCACATGAACGAATATACCCAGCATCAAATCAAACGCAAATACCAGAGTATACAGACAAGTACAAAATCGAACCAATCACAAATAGCAAAGCACATGAACAAACAAGCATAAAATCAAGCCAATCACACAAATGGAACTCAGAACGGAATTACCGAGTTGATGCGACGACGAAGATCGAAGGAACACTCCAGGTATGAAGTTCTCGTTCTCGGTTCTACTTTCTCCAATTCACCGTTCTCTCTGCTTTTTACTCTTGCTTGATTTACACTCTGTGTTCCTCTTCTTCGATCTGCTTAATCTTCTTCTACTTCACACTGCTGCTTGCGATGTTATTGAAGTTGTAACGATGCGGAACTGTGCTTCAAATTGTTGAAATTAACTTTGTTGTAACTGCTGCGATTTTGTGATCCAATTTGGAGTTTCGGTTGTTTTATTTCACAGGTTATGAAGGATGAAATGAGAGATGCAGAATTTGGAAGCTCTCAAAGGTTCATGATGAAGATGAGATGCGGTGATGGACTTGCTGCAATGAATTGAAATTCTGCAGCTGTTGAAGATGAATTGGATATGGTGAGTGATAGTTTATGTCTGCTGAAAATAAATATGGAGAAATGGTGCTCGTCTGCAAAAAAAACTGTTTCAGAACTGATGCAGAAGAAAGTGAGGCAATGTTGATCGATAAAAATGGAGAAGAGGTTATGTGTTGGTCCGAAATTGAAGCAAAGATGATGCTCAGCTTTATATCAGAATTTGAGAGGGGTAGGATAGGAATTCAGCTTGAAATTCTGTTATGCCAATTCCTTGCGTGAAAAGGTCACGCACATTCACTTGGTTTTGTAATTTTCCTCTACATTTCACTCACTGCTTTGTGTATAATTTTCTGTTAATATTTGGCTTGGCACATGTGATCTGTTGTATTTCTTTGTGGATGAAAGTTTGCACGTTGGGTGAAAAATGAATGAAATTAGAAGGTGGTTTGGTTAAATGGACAAAACAATGAATCTGTATTGGATATAAAGAATAAAATGAATATTAAACTTGGATAATTGGAATTGGTTTAAGAAAAAGATGTGGATGAGGTGGATTAAAAAGTAGTTTAATGAAATGGACTTGTTGAATATGGACTAAAAAAAAATGGATTTACAAAATGGGTATTGGATATTGAATTTGGAATTAATGGAAATGGTATGAAATGGATATGGGTTAGAAAAATAAAATTTGAATAAAAATGGATATGGATATTTGTAATGGGAAGTGAAAAAGGATATTAATAAAAATGGATAAAGCAAAATGGAAATGAATACTGGGTTTATGGTAGAAATTTAAATTCCAAGTAGCCCACACGACCAATCTCTAATTCCAATCACATTCTCAATCCAGACCAAATTCACATCTTCATTGATTCCCAACAATTCAATCACTAAGCTCGCTGGATTGTGACCCAATGTCCTTCAAATCCATTCACAAATGCCTTGTCCTGATGACCACTGATTTCCTCAACCTGAAACCCTAATCTCATGATCTTAAATTGATGATCGTCCACACACTCAACCAAGAAGGAGAAACCCTAACTGTCCTTGAGACATACACCCTGATTCACACCCAAGAATGCCTGACCCGACGCCTCTGATAAATCCTCTGAAATAGGAAAATCCTTAGGCTCTTGATGTACACTGATGACCTGTTGAATCACCCCTGAATATAGCAAACACTGTTAATAAGAAAACTCCTCGATCCCATGTCTTAAGAGACCAATGCAAATGATATGAATATGAATATGAATAAGACCTAATGATAATGCAAAATGAGATGAAACATAAGCCAGTTAGCTAAAAGTAAGAGGGCAAATTTTGGGGTGCTACAGGTTGGAGTTGAGGATAAGTCGTTGTTTCCTTGGAGTGAGGTTAAAGTATTCACTATTTCGTCTTATTATGACAGGTTGCAGTCAATTACAACCGACAATGTTATTAATTCTGATCTAACAGTTGCAGTGGAAATTTTATGGAAAACTACCATGCCTATGAAAGTGAAAATATTTGGTTGGAGATTATTTTTAGATAGGTTGCCTATGAGGATGAGTCTTGTAGCGAGGGGGCATTGTTCACAATCCGCATTACCTTGTGTGTGTATTTTGCTTTATGATCATGGAAGATGTGAACCATGTTTTTCTGTGGTTGTAATGGAACTAAGCTGGTTTGGAATAAGGTGTTTGGTTGGCTTGGAATCCAATGGTTGATGGAGGATGATTGTGTTGAGTTTCTTTTTGCCTGGTTATTGAGGCTAAGAAACATATGCTCTGCACAAACTGCAAGTCTTATTTGATTTACAACTTGTTGGTGCATATGGCATTCAAGAAATAACATCATTTTTAACGACGAGGTGGGGGATTCAAAGGCTATTTTTTAGAGAATCGTTTCCCTTTCATGGTGGTGGTTATCTTTAAGATATAATTATTATGAATGGCTAAATTATCCTTGTGATTTCTTGTAGGCGATTTGTATAAGTAAGTATATGTAAGCGGGTTTGGAGTACCCCTAGTACTCTTATATATTTTGAATGTTTTTGTTTGTTGATAAAAAACAAGCATTGAGAACTAGGTACATTGGAAACTATTAATATTTTAATAATATTTGGGTGAATTTATAATTACAAAAAGTATATTGGTATAATTAAAAAAAATGCGAACCTTTTAAATGACACGATAAATTGTATTTTTTAAACCAATATAAATCAAACAATTCTTTTGGGTAAAATTACTCAACTATTTCGGTAGGGTAATAAATTAAAAAGGTTGGTCACACACCATTTCCCATAAATAGATAGATAGAGAATGATCGTTTCCTAATCAAAAGAGCCCACTTTATATATAAATACAACTATGCTGGTGGCTGCCTAGGGTTCATTTCAAATTCAAATTAGAATAATAAGCTATGCCGCTTCGGCTGCTGCACAAGCCCAATTTAGCATCTTCGGCGGTCCTTCCCGACGAGCTGATGGCGGAAATATTCTCCTGGCTCTCCGTGAAACATCTTATGCAATTGAGGTGCGTCAACAAGTTTTTCCAAACTCTCATCTCCGATCCTTACTTCGTTCAAATGCATCTCGAAAAATCAGCACCAACACCTAATCTCGCACTTGTCTGGCTAGACAGCCGGAGCGATCATGATTCCCATTTCGTTAGTCAATCCATTCCTGATTTACTCCAAAACCAATTTAACTCCCTTCGCAATGACCCTTCCTATCGATTGATCAATTTTGTTCGTGTAGACCGAGTTGTTGGTTCATGCAATGGATTGATATGCCTTATTTGTAATGTATGCCCTTCTTTTCACGATGAATGGCTTTGTTTCTGGAACCCAGCTATGAGAACAATATCTAAAAAATTTGGACTATTTTCTCGGCGCATAGGTTTTAAGTTTTCTTTTGGTTATGATATTTTGAATAAAACTTTTAAGGTGGTAGCATTCTTGGTCGAGTTAGAGATTGGTGGTAATTTAAAAAGTTTGGTGAAAAATTTCAGCTCGAGGGATAATTCATGGAGAGATATTCAGTGTTTTCCTGTGAAAGTGATTCCACTTCATTGGATTGATGCTTGGAACAACAAAGATGTGTATTTGAATGGTACTATTAATTGGCTGGCTTATTGCAATCATGATTTTTATTTGATGGGTGTTATTGAAAATTATGTAATTCTTTCGCTGGATCTCTCCACCGAGTCATACACTCAGATAACGTTGCCTCGTGGTTTTGACAAGGGGGCCGCATGTATCGGGCAAATATTGCGGTTTTGATGAATTTTCTTTGTTTTTGTCGTGATTTAGAGAGAAAGCATTTTGTTATATGGCAGATGAAAGAATTCGGAGTTCAAGAGTCCTTGGGTTCAGTTATTTAAAATTAGTTATCAGAATTTCTATTCAACCAACGGTGATTTATTTGATATTCAGCAGGCGGAGTTGTTGCCGATACACCTTTGTGACAATGGTTTATACTTTGATATTGACAAATAATTATAAGGCACCGGCATTTATATGTGATTGCAGAGATGATACAGTAGAGCGAATAAGAATTACCGATACAATTCTCTATTTGTGGGCTAAGGATCACATTGAAAAGTTTGGTTCCAACTTGTTGAAAGTGAGTGTTTATTTATGTTACTTTTGTGCTTGAAGTTAGATTTCTAATATTAGTAAGTTCTTAGATTTCTGATATTAGTAAGTTCTTAGATTTCTGATATTAGTAAGTTCTTGTGAAGAGTTTAATTTGCTACACCATAGAGATTAGTAGTGACTAGTATTTCAACTTGAACCAACCATTTTAAGATGACTATTAGTATTTCTTAAAGTGATTGGTGTAAAATAATGAGCACAAAATGAATTTTAATTTTATGATCTTATATGAATCTTAGGTATCACACAAACTTTTGCAGTTAATATTTGGAAAATATGGAAAGGAAGCACCGAAAGGGGTTGATGCAATTGATACCAGAGCACGATTTTCATTCCATTAGAATGTGCTATTGTCATTCAAATATTTTACTTGTTTTTTTAGTTTACTTAAATGATGCAGAATCAACTGTCTGATTTTTTATTAGTGTATTTATAATTGACTTCAATAACATTTTTCATATAAGAGTGTTGTTTCTATCACAATTTCGCCGCTTGTTTAAGCACATATTTAGCATAAAATTGAGTGCAAGCATTGGAGATGGATCCTCCATTCATCGATCCAAAAGTTGTCTCCCAACCTATCCAAACAAAGCCTTAATAAAATTCATAGTTTGGATAAGTGGTATGTTATTTCTGCAAGAAAAAATTCTATTCAATTGAAAAAGAATTCAAAATGAATTTGTGTTGTTGTTGTTGTTCATATTGAGTTTGTGTTGAAACTAAAAAAAATATAATGTGTTTGAGATTTTTAGTTTAATGTTTTTTTATATGAGTTTGTATAGTTGTTATTCATATTGAGTTTGTGTTGTAGCAAAGAATAGATTTGTGTGTGTGGTTGTGATTTTAAGTTATAGATTTTTTTTTTTTATGGATTTGTGTTCTTGTTGTTCATATTGAGTTAGTGTTTAAACAACAAATACTTGAGATTTTTAGCTTAATTTTTTTTTATGTGTTTCGGTTGATGTTGTTCGTATTGAGTTTGTGTTGAGACTAAAAAAACGGATTGGTGTGTGGATGTGATTTAAAGTTTTTAAAATTCTTTTTGCATGAGTTTGGGTTGTTGTTCATATTGAGTTTGGGTTGAAACTACAAAAGCATATTGGTGTGTGATTATTGTTTTTGTTTTAGTTTTAGTTTTTTTTTTTTTTTTTATAAATTTAGATTTTTTTTTATAATTTGAAATTTCTTAAATTGTAATTTGTTTTAATGGTGAAGATATAAGGATGATGATGATGAATGAGAAAAAGAGAAAAAAAGTGTTAGTTGTATTTCATATTTGTAGAAAGGTATTATTCGACTGCGTCGAAGTAGCTAGTCAAAGTAGTATAAATCAGCTGTATTTGACATAGTCGAATACATCACATATAGTTTTTATGTTGAAGTGTAACTTATAGTTTTATATTTTGCATTTTGTAAGTTTTGGGTCTAGGTTTTAGTTGTTTATATAAAGGGCATGGTACGATGTAAATAACAACTTCACTAAAAAAAGGATTCCGCTTATCACGAATTCAGTTTATAAATTTTCTTTCTTTTCTCTATTATTCCTCTTCTCTCATCTTTCTTGAAAACCTTTTTGTTTCAACGAATTGGTATCAAGGAGTCCGGTTGCGATTTAGAGAGAATCTGTAATGGCAAATGAAACAACAATAGCAACGCAATTTCCAGCGAATCTATTGGTTTACAATGGTGAGAACTACGAACAATGGGTTGCGCAGATGAAAGTCATCTTCAAATTTCAAGATGTGGCTGAAATTGTGAACGATGGAGTACCTACTTTGGAAGAGATTGCGAATGATGTTCATCAAGTTGTGCATAAGGAACGAAGAAAGAAATATGGAAAACTTTGTTCTCGATCCATCAATGTGTGGATCTTAACGTGTTTGAGAAGATAATTCAAGAAGATATGGCCAAAAGAGTGTGGGACAAGTTGAATAACTTGAACGACGAAGACGGTAAAATTGAAAAGGGTGAAGTTGCAGACGCTGAGAAAGCAATTCGAGATTACTCAGATGAAAGAAGATGAATCAGTCTATAAATATTGTTCATGTGTGGTGTTGTTAACGAACCAGATGAAGGTGTGTGTGGTGAATTAATCAACGATTTGCAGAAGATTGAGAAGTGTTGAGATCTCTAACTGCGAATTTTGAATACATTTTAGTGTCAATTGAAGAGTCCAAGAACCTAGATGAGATTAAATTAGAAGAACTTCAAGCTTCATTAGAGGCTCATGAGATGAGGCTGAAGCAGAGGAACTCAGAAAGGGAAAAGGTGGCTGAACAGGCACTACAAGCAAGATTCATCAAGAAATCTTGGAAAGAGAAGGCGAAGTAAGGAAATAATCTTGCTAATGACAAGAAGTCAAGTAAGAACTCAAAGAATCACTCTAATTCAACCAAGAAAGGTATGAGCAACAAGTATTATGGGAAGAAAGTTGACATGAAGGAGGGTGCAGTGTTACAACTGTGAAGGATTTGGTCACTATGCTCAAGACTTTCAAAGAAAGAAGGAAGCACAAGCGAAAGATAACAACGAAGTGCAATATGCACATGCTAAAGATAATGATTCTGATGATGTGCTACTCATGGCTAACAACCAGTTGAACACTGAGCAAGCCAACATGTGGTACCTGAATTCAGGATGTAGTAACCACATGACTGGTAATAAAAATTGGTTCACCAAGCAAGATAAATCAGTTGAGAAAGTGATAAAATTTGCAGATGGCGGGCACATCACATAAAGTGGAAATGGAAATTTCTATATTGTTAGAAAGGATGGTAAAAAAACCCAACATCATTGATTTGTTGTATATATGTACCTTCGATGACAAGTAACTCGATAAGCATAAGTCAATTAATCGCAAAGGAGTACAATATGAAGCTAGAAATGAATCAGATGAATGTGTAACATGGTGATGGGAGGTTTATTATGAAGGAATCATTGGTTGACAATAGGACCTTCAAAGAAGTGATCAACACAGATGATTATGGATGTCTTACTTTGAATGCATAAGAATACAATAGCTGGTTATGGCATCACAATTATGGACATCTAAACTTCATAAGTTTAAGTATGTTCAACCAGAAGAAGATGATGTATGGCTTACCTTAGGTGAAGGAACCAAGTCAGGTATGTGAGGAATATTGCAAAGCAAAGTAGACTAGGAAAGCATTCAAACATAACTTTCCCATGAGGTTGAAGGAAAAGCTGGAGCTAGTTCACTCTGATGTGTGTGGACCATTTAAAGTAAGGTTGAATGGAGGTAACTATTATTTCCTAGATTTCGTAGATGAATTCACCAGATATATGTAGATTTACCTTATTAAAATGAAGAGTGAGTTGTTCACACAGTTCAAGAAGTTCAAATTGCATGTCGAGAAGAAAAGTTAATGCAAGTTGAAGAAATTGAGAACTGATGGTGGTGGTGAATTCACTTATCGAGAACTTGCTAGATTTTGCAATAAGGAAGGTATAAAGCATAAGGTCATTGCACCATATACACCTCACTTAATGGCATAGTTGAAAGGAAGAATCGAATTATATTGAACATGACTAGGAGCATGTTGAAAGCTAATGATATTCTTAAGATATTTTGGGATGAATCTGCTTCGATAGCAATATACATTCTAAATAAATGTCCAACCAAGACGATGGTCGAGAGGAATCCTTATGAGGCTTGGATAGGTGAGAAGTCAGATGTTAGTCATATTAGAGTGTTTGGATCAATTTGCTTCACGCATGTACCTGAATAATTGAGGAAGAAACTAGATGATCAAAGTTAGGATATGGCACTCATATGTTATCATTCAACTAGTTCATACAAGTTGTATTCACCAAATGATGATAAACTTGTGATCAGTTGAGATGTTCTAGTGGATGAAAGCAAATGGTGGGATTAGATTCATGGGTCAGTTCGACAAGAGTCAGATATAGTTGTGTTTGAAGAAGACCAACAAAATTAGGTCCTAACCAAATGAAATGAAGAACCGCTTGAGAGGAATACTAGGAGATCTACTAGAGCAAGAACTAAGTCGACAAGGTTAACTAAATATGAAACATTTTCATATAAAGCAGTCGATGCAGATGGTGACTTAATAGATGAAGTGATGATGATGGCTGAAGCAGAACTAATCAATTTGGATCAAGCCATGAGTGATTCGAATTAGTTAGCATCCATGAAAGAAGAACTCGTGGTAATCAAGAAGAACAAGACATGGGGAGCTTGTCGAAGAGTCAACCATAATGAAGTGGATACGCCATTAGAAACTTGAGCAACGTTGAGGAAGGAGACAAATGATGAGTCTGTAAGTGTAACAACGTACAAACAAATCATTGGATCCTTGAGGTATCTTTACAATACCATGCCAAATATCTGTCAAAGTGTCGGTTATTGAGCAGATTTATGGAGAAGCCTAAAGACTGTCATCTAACAGTAGTCAAGAGAGTGTTGAGACACATCAAAGGTATGATTGATCATGATGTGCTAATGCCGAGGAAAAAGAAAAACCACATAGATGCAGAGGTATATGGCTACACTGATTCATATTTCAATGGAGATCAAGACGAAAAGAAGAGTATTGCAAGCTACATATTAATGGTTGTAGGTGCGCCCAATCTCATGGAGATCTAGGAAGAAAAACATTGTGGCTTTGTCATCTTGTAAAGCCAAGTACATGGTTGCATCATATGCAGCATGTCAAGCAGCTCAGATAGAAATGTTGCTTGAAGAGCTCAAGATAATGGAACCTAGGAAAATGAAGTTGTTTGTCGACAACAAGTCAACTACCGACCTAACGAATCATTCAGCATGTCATGGTTAAAGTAAACACATAGAGAGGAGGTATCATTTTCTTAGGTATCAAGTTAAACAAAGGAAAGTTTGAACTTGATCATTGCAAGACAAAATGGCAACTAACTAATATACTCACCAAACCCCTGAAGAAAGTCATGTTTGACGAGTTGAAGAAAAGCATTGGGATGAGAAGTCTCAAAAACATGAATTCGGTGGTGTGTCAGTTGTAATTCATAGTTGTAGAAAGCTAGAATTCACTATGTCGAAGTAGTAGGAGTCTGTCGAATACAACACATATAGTTGTTATGTCAAATTGTAACTTGTAATTTTATATTTTGCACTTTATAAGTTTTGGCCTTGAGCTTTAGTTGCCTAGATAAAAGACATGGTATGATGTAAATAACAACTTAACTAAAAAAGATTCTATTTATCACGAATTCAGTTTATAGTTTTTTTTCTTTTCCCTCTTCTTCTCTCATCTTTTTTAAAAAACATTTTCTTCCAAAACAAAATAAATTTTGTTTTCAATGTCCAAAGTAAAGTTAATGATAACTCAATGAAAAATTCAAATATTGTTAACTCATTTATTACGTCAGAAATTAATTGCCACCTGGAATGTAACATGGACAAACTTAACATTTTTTTTCAACAAAACTAACGGGAAAAAATGAAGTTGACCAATGAAAAATATATTTATGGGAACAAAATTTAATTAGACATATATTTTTATAGTAGTTTGAGAAAAACTTCCCATTTTTATTAGGATTGATTATTGCACACCATGCAAAAACACAGATGGACTAATTGTCCTCCTTTTCACATGATTAACTTTAATTCTACCAAACTCATAAAACATGATAACCATTTTCCCTAAATCTCCCTGAAATGTTTTAAGCATTTTTTTGTTTCATATTGTATTGGATAAATTCCCTAGGCCTTAAGAAAAGGCGAGTCCCTAAAGAAAGAGGATAAGTTAAACACAGCGGGCAGTGGCGGAGCCAGAATTGTTTTGAAGTCTGGACAAAAATTTAAAAACCGCAAAAATTTGTATGAAATATGACGGTTTTAAAATTGCGTTTAATAAAACCGCCACTATTTACATTAAAATATGGCAATTTTATAAACTGATGTAGTGTTAATAGAAAAATGGCAGTTTTGACCGCCTTTATTTTAACACGTCAGTTCCTTTATAGTGAATTTTGTTTTTATTGTTTTTTTAAATCGAATATTTTCTTTTATAATTGTAGAAATTGATCTATAGAATTGTATAGAGTCCTAATATATTTTTTTATATATTTGAGGATAAAATTTATTCTTTTCTACTTCTTTTTTACAATACTGTATATATATTTTTATTTATTTTAGTAATTGCTACTTTTATGTTAATTTTTATTTCTTCTAATATTCATTTTTAATTTTTGGTTAATTTGGTCATAAATTACAACTTTAATTTTTATTTCAATACTTGCACTTTTTGTAATGTAGTTGGATCTAAATATTATAATATCAAAAAAATTGATGTAATGTATACTTAATTGTATAAAAATATAACTTTTTGCATAATTTATAATATTTTGGTTTAAACCTGTATTTTTATGCATAAAAATATAAAAATTTTGGTTTTAAACCATAATTTACAATATTATACATGTATTTTTTTTCATAATTTATAATTTATAATTTAATTTTTTGTTTAAATTTGTATTTTCTGCATTTTCATTCATTGTAGCGGTTTAAACTGCCATAATAGCACTTTTATAATTTAATTTTGGTTTAAATTTATATTTTTCTGCATTTTCATTAATTGTGGCAGTTTAAACAGCCGTAATAGCACTTTTATAATTTAATTTTTGGTTTATATTTGTATTTTTCTGCATTTTCATTAATTGTGACGGTTTTAAACCGCCGTAATATCACTTTCATAATTTTATTTTTGGTTGAAATTTTTATATGTTTGCATTTTCGTTAATTGTGGCAGTTTAGACCGCTGTAATAGCACTTTTTAACCGCCGCAATTTTCAAAATTGTGGTGTAAAGGAGGAATTTTTTTTGGCCAGAGCCTGGGCACATGCCCAGGCTGACCGGACCTTAAAACCGCCTATGCACACGGGGGGACAGACAATAATATATGTAGAGTCCTAGATTGCCTGAAGTTGCGCCGTAAGTCTCTGGAATACTCCATAATTTGCTTTGATTGGGCTTGGGCCACCCGAACTAGATCATTATCCATCCGCTTAATAAAATATTGATAGTGACGTGTTTCCACTATAAATGTCTGAAGAAGTCGGTCAAAGAAGAAATTCATGATTCAAGGGTAAACTAATCTCCCTTTTTTGCAATGTTTCCTAACCGTTATAAATGGTATCCATGACCCATTTAACATATGTGACAGGCACATAGAAATAAGAGAATAAGTAAACCATACGAGGAGAAAATTGTTCTCCCTAATGGAGGAAGAAAAGTGGTTTACCATTACTCTCACCATCTCATTGGCACTTCTATATATACCTCATTTCCAGAATGCGGAGGGGTCTCCAAATTTCCAAAAAAAAACACATACAGAGTTTCTCACCACTCTGCGTGAGCAAGTCCTAAAAGTTGCTATTATACCCTAAATACCAAAGATAGCCTTAAAACTTTGATTCATCCGTAAGTGTATGGCTATGCGAAGTCGTAATAGATATCGAACCATTACAACCAATGGCTTAAGTATTGAACTTCGTCCTATTAGTATATATCTAGAGAAATAAAAAATATGGATTTTCGTCAAACAGCTTAAATGATAAAGCACTTAAATTCCAATTGAGGCAAATGAGACCTAGAGTTATGGTTATTACTCTAACACAATTGCACCATCCCTGTCACTTCTATTACGAGAATTCTGCATAAATTATAGAAAATAGATAAATATGGGAATTACCTGTTTTCGCCAACGCATTGCCCTATTGACGACGAATGATTTGTCTGCTTTCGAATGATTGGCAATATGTGGTTTATATATGGAACTACTGTTTGATAAATAATATTATAAATAATTTTTAGTGGATTATGTTAAAACTTTTCTTTTGGTGAAATGCATGTTTTGCTTGTTCATACTACCATGCATGCATATACATTGGAGTTAGGTAGGACTTCGGTCCATTTTGGTGGCCTCATATCAATTTGGTGGGATCGTCGGTCTAGTTGAGAAACCAAAGATGAATCTCAGATCTATTTGGTGGGGATCGTCAGTTCAGATGAAGGACTGGACACCGTGGATGAAATCAGTAACATGCCTCTGATATCCACAAAAACTTGGTACCATATGCATATAGGTGATGGAGTTGGTGCATTATAACGTTGCATATGTTGAGAATGATCTTTGTGTTTACATTGGTGTATGTGTTTGTCTATTAATCTTTCTATTGTATTTGTCTATCATCATGTTGCTAAATTTCATTGTTATTACTTGTAAGTGTATTCTCACGCCCTATTTGTCATTATGGCGTCTGTGCTCCTCGAAGTACAAATAACAAGGTACATGAGTAGTTTCTGGGTATGGGACGATGTTTTTGCCCCTTTAGATTTTATTATTAGGTCTTAGAGGAGTCGATCTGATATGTAGAACTGGGAATGAAGTGGCATTCGTTATTGCGTGATGCTTTTATTTCGTTTTATTGGAGTTGTTGACAAGACTTTATTTTTGAACTTTGTTGAATTTCCTCTGCATGTTTGCCTAACTATTTGGTTTTTAAAATTTATGGTTTGGTGACACTCAAATACTTA
>JALAZF010001216.1:0-53566 GCA_022829125.1 Lathyrus tuberosus
TAATTCGTTTTTAATCTTGATAAAAATATTTTTAAAGAAACAAATTATATGAATCATCTACTATACTAAACATACCAGAGTTAAAAACAATTGTAAAGGTGGATATGATAAATAATAAAAAAACAGGCATAGAAAATTAAAATTTATTTATTTAGGTTTCGTGATACATTTTATTACATAGAATTTCACTATACTATGAATAACTTATTTAATATTATTCAAACTCTCCAAACATAAAGCAATATATGTATGCACGACATGCACACACCTACAAAATAAGAAATATTTATCAGTGTCTGGATTTTTTAATGAAAGTCTAAACAAACGATGAAGAGAAAAAAAATAATTACCATGGCATATGTTAAGGATGACTTTTTTAGCATTTACTTCGACATTCTTTCACACACTTATCAAAATCCTCAACCAACCGCTCTCCGAGACATTGTGCGTCACACTTTATTTCACAAAATGGTTCTGCTAATTTGATTGATCCATATTCTTGAGAATCAGGGATGCATTCAACTTGTATTACAACGAACATAATCATTAACATCACTATGATACTAATTTTTACGGTGCTTATTGCCATCCTTTTTTTTTATGTGTATCTCTTATCAACTTTTTAAGTTCTACTTTTTATGATTTTCTTAAATTCTACATATGACAATATTTATAGTCAAAAAATGCATGCGTAAAAGAAATGAAAAAAATCTTATATTCAACAAAATAAACACCATTACCTAAATCTGAATTATACAAATAATTTACTTAATATATACTATGAGAATATTATTACTATTATTTTACCAATTATTAATATTATTATTACTATTATATTCTTCATATAAAAATATTTTTTCATTTAGGAAATGAAATAATTAATAGGTAAAAAAAGTAAAATATTGATGTTGAATTACCTAAGATAAAATTTAAATTGATTTCTTTTTCCTTTTTATTTAATATTTCAAAAGGAAAATAGTTTACTAAATAAATATTCAAAACTTTTCATTATTTTTTTCCATGATTTGCTAGTCCTACAAGGAAAAAATCACTTAATGATTATAAAAAATAAGGTTGATATATATTTAAATTTGAATATTACCCAATGTAATGGTTAATAGCTCTGAGTTTTGAATTTTTATATATAAGAGATTATATTGAGAAAGGAATGTTTTCATATTTCTATGGATTATATAATTCTAATATAGAATGAAAAATATTATCTTATATGTTTGAACAACATAATTAAGATATTCAGATACATTTTAAAATAAAAATTTCACAATTAAACAAAGAAACTTATCCAAAAAAAAGAAAAAAAAAAATTGATTTTTTAATGAGTTAAAGTTCACGCTATCATTTTGTCTCCACTCTCAATTAAAACACATTTAAGGTAACAACGTTGTAATACCCCAACCAGATAGAATCTAAAATGTCATAACCAGTATATTAAAAAGGTGGTACTAATACATCAAAGTAGCATAAAACTTATATAAGTATATGAAGTCACATAAGATACATCAAATGCGCGTACAAGGTACAACATGTTCAAATATTCAATATAATAATATACACAATGAAAGACAAAATAAAAAGGAAATCCTCCCTGCATCCATTGACTTGCCTTTCTGTTTTCCAAAAACTTGATCAATTGGAAATTGCAAAAGACAATTTGGGGTGAGATGATAACATTTAAATGGAGTTTTACTAAATGGTTAGGGTCATCCAAGACTACAAGAGATTCAGCAAGGTTCTACCACTCACATGTTTAGAAACGAAATAAAAGTAAATCGAGGATTAACCTGCCTCATACACTGTGGAAATGTCGATACACTCGCTATAACGTCCATGTACACCTCATGAGGAATCTAGCTTCATGGAACGTCAAATGCCTTATAGCGATTCTCATATCAAGCATTGTTTTTTAAAATTGTTGACTTCCTACTAGTTCTTTTGTAAATTAGGGTTTTAAAATGTGACCTATAACATTGTCTTGATTGACGATCCTGATTACGAGTTTACAAATAGGCATGCACTAATTATTTTGACATTCGTTATATGTATTTCAATAGTTCTTTCAGAACAATTGTGATCAATTGCAGACATGTTGTAAACAACTATAACATCATCCAAAACTCAAATAATGCAATTTTGCTTACTTGTAATTGATTACAATACTTATCAGAAGAATGCAGAATTTCATATTTCTAACACATGTAATTGATTACATATATAATGCTATCAATTACGTACTTCCAAAATTGAATAAACAATTTTATTTTTATTTTTCATGCATCCAAACTAGTTTCTTAATTCTTCATATCCACAAATAGCATCTCAAACACAATCCAAACATTTTATGGGTAGAAATTAAGCATACAATCACAATCAACAATCTTAACAAAAAAAAATCAAAATATCAAGTAATTAAACAAGTAGTCACACAACCAAGAATCCTTTATTCCCACCTCAACAATTGAGTTCTAAAATCTTCGTGGAATTGGTGAAGATGGATGATGGCATGAATGCTCTAATGATCTCTTGAGCTCTCATTTCTTATTTCTTCTTTCAGGAATAGCTCTTTCCTTTTACATGAAAAACAAAAAGGTTATTTTGGAGCCCTTCCTTCTCTATCTCTCTCTCTCTCTCCTCTCTCTCTCTCTCTCTCTCTCTCTCTCTCTCTCTCTCTCTCTCTCTCTCTCTCTCTCTCTCTCTCTCTCTCTCTCTCTCTCTCTCTCTCTCTCTCTCTCTCTCTCTCTCTCATTTTTCCAAAGTGAAAAATAAGGGAAATTTTGAAAACATAAATGGGTCTTTATATGGTCTAATAAAAAGACTCAATTGTCGCTCTTCCTAACCCAGTTTTCCAATATACCCTCAACGACTTTACCTGTCAGACTTACTAAAGATAAATTTCTTCTTTAAAACCAATAAGTCGCGATTTGATCAAGATGCAAGTGAGGTATTACAAATGTAGATAGAAAATATGTGAAAATTTTAAATTAAAGAAAACATTACTTTTAGAAAGGTGTTTAAATTTCAAAAGAGAAATATATGAATATATAAAAATAAATAAATTGAAATTTGAAATCAAATAAATAATATTTTTATAACATTGCTTCACATTTATTTATTTTAATATACCCCGCATTACGAAAAAAGTATTCATCTAAAATACTTTTATTAAAATAATAACTTAAATAATATAATGTTTATATAATAACAACTCTTTATATAAATCACTAAAACACTATAAATGTGTTTAATGTTATTACATTGTACATATAAAAGAGTTTACTAATGATATGGCTAATATATCAAGGGATTTACTTATTTACTCATGAGACTAACAATTAATATAAAACATTATTTATACGTAATTCTAGTATAGTTATGCATACACATATGAGACATCACCTACACGTGAAGATATCATAAATTTTTTTAACACATAGATATGTAAAATAACTAAAATAATATTATCAAATTTAAATTTTATTAACACATAAAAATGTAAAATAAATTATATGAAAATTATATTTATTTTTCATTTATTCATTAGATAACCAGTTTGTATATATTTTTCCATTTTCAAACATACAACAAATGTATTTATTTAAAAAAAAAATCAACTGTCAAAGAACATTTATAATTTCCGCATATACATAAAATATTTATGTATTACCAACATCTATTACAATCACCAACAAAACAACAACAGAAGTAGATAACATCTAAAAAAATAACATTTAAATCGCAAATGACCAAAGATGTATCCAAAAACTACATTGGAATTCCCTTACACAAATGTTTATATATAAGATATCAATATAGGAAGAAAAAACAAACTAAAAGGTTTAGAGTAATAAATATATTTTTTAAAAAAATATTGGTGTGTAGGTGATCATACAGATTCTAATTAATTGTTTATACCATTGATTGACCCTTCATTTAGAAATTTCATAGATCTTATAAACACTTAAATTTCTAGCAGAAAATCAAAATCTATGACTACTAAAGTTGTGAAAATTATACAAAATTCCTATAAAAGATATTTGTTAGAAATGTAGAAAAAAAACTAAGAAATATAATGAAAACAAAAATTACAATGACAATCTTTGAATTTAAGGGATGGCTGTAATTTTATTTCTTTATAACCATCATAAAAATTAGATTTAGCGTAACTCCTAAGATTAAAAAAAACTTAATGGTAATTAGTATATTATCGTTGGTTGCCCAAGAACCTTTGTTAGACACTTAGACTCTGATATCATATGAGAATTGGCCATAACTTAACTTTATAAAAATGACTTATAAGGAGATGACTACATCTATTTGTAAATTCATGTCTTGATCTTATCACATCTATAGAGAAATTTTTCACTATATTCAATTACAAGTATCTTATGTCATTCAAAGAAAAAGAAAATATGTCTTCATTTGTCTTAAACTCACTACTCTAGCATTAATTCACAAGATCAATTATAACATTTTTAGACTTACTTAATAACGTTATCATTTAATTCATTATATTCCCTTTCTATGTCGTTTGATTTCTAAGAGAAAAGGAATTACTAATTCGTTTTTAATCTTGATAAAAATATTTTTAAAGAAACAAATTATATGAATCATCTACTATACTAAACATACCAGAGTTAAAAACAATTGTAAAGGTGGATATGATAAATAATAAAAAAGCAGGCATAGAAAATTAAAATTTATTTATTTAGGTTTCGTGATACATTTTATTACATAGAATTTCACTATACTATGAATAACTTATTTAATATTATTCAAACTCTCCAAACATAAAGCAATATATGTATGCACGACATGCACACACCTACAAAATAAGAAATATTTATCAGTGTCTGGATTTTTTAATGAAAGTCTAAACAAACGATGAAGAGAAAAAAAATAATTACCATGGCATATGTTAAGGATGACTTTTTTAGCATTTACTTCGACATTCTTTCACACACTTATCAAAATCCTCAACCAACCGCTCTCCGAGACATTGTGCGTCACACTTTATTTCACAAAATGGTTCTGCTAATTTGATTGATCCATATTCTTGAGAATCAGGGATGCATTCAACTTGTATTACAACGAACATAATCATTAACATCACTATGATACTAATTTTGTAAAGACCATATAATAATACATGCATCAAATCATATATTATACATGAGTTTCACTTTTGGTACTGAAACATAATAAGTTCCTAGTTAACACATTATATATATAAATGCCTCTAATACAAAAGAACTAAAAGTCTAAGGCATTACATATACAAGATGTTCCAAAATGATAAAAACTAAGAACTAGATCAATACAATGATCTCAAAACATAACGCCATAGCGGAAGCCATGCCATCACAAAACCACGATCCGTAAGGAAAGTCAAATAACCTTGTCCTTACCCTTCGCTAAACCTGCAGAACCTGTGATGTAAACAACAACAGTGGGGTGAGATACATCAAATCTCAGTGAGTTCCCTATCTTAAAGTCCTCTCGGCTCTACAAGGTTCTAACAAACCTAACTCAAGTCAAAAGGGGAAAAGGGGAGTGACCATGAGTACACACACACTATATGGAAACATGTTATGAGTTCATCAACTCACAATATCACTAATCGATAACCATGCCAAGGAATCCCCTTTTCCCGTCCTCTTCTACGTCTAGAAGTCGACCCGGGTCATGGATCCCTGCAACCTACTTGACATACGAATGGATTCGGGTTCTACGGGCCATTAACCGTTATGAACCGTCACTTCTCACGGGCCTTATACCGTCACAAGCCTACGCTCCATGGGCGCCATTCGTACTAAAATGAAATGCGGGAATCAAACCTGCCAAGTAGTGGTGCATATGTTTCAGAGGAGCTCGAGACCCATGAAACGCACTCGCAAAAACAATAATAACCGGTTACGATTACGTGATCTCACAAAGACTTGATTGTATTCGACAATCTCAAGGCCATTATGCCTTATCACAACCAAACGGTTAACACACATGTTCCATACTAGTGTTTAATCATTCTATATTCTTCCGACACTGTTTGGGTTAATTGTCCTCACTCTACTTATTTTATGTTTTATCATACATACATTTTCAACAATAATTACACAACATTAAACACTAAAATCAACAAAACGACACAATTCCAACAATTCCGATATAATTAAATCGGCCGTCAATCTTAAAACCCATGTAATAAGAAAGTACATTTTATTACCTTTCCAACGATACCAAAATTGTTCCATTCCGAGTTACGGATAAAAAGTTACGGCATTGGAAACAAACGATCGGAAATAAAATATCACAACAGCAGAATTCTGCAAGTCCCCTGGCCATACGCGTATTGGCACTCCCCGTACGCGTATTGCCCAACAATCTCGCCCAGCCATACGCGTATTGCCCCAATCGATACGCGTATTGCTCAAAATTCTCGGCCATCCATACGCGTATTGCCTTGTCCATACGCGTAACGCCCAATTTTCTTCACATCCATACGCGTATTGCCCAAGTCAATACGCGTATGGCCCTGCGTGATACGCGTATGGGCAGTTTGAACCCAGAAATTTTCCTGCAGAATCTGTCTGCTACGGGTTGATTCAATTCAACTCAAAATCCCATTTTTCCAATCTAAAATTCATCAAAACATGTTATAACATAACAATCGGTATAAACATACAATCACACATTGCATTTAGCAGCTAGATTCATGAATTTCATGCAAAATTAATCAATTTCCATAATACCAATCTAACTCTAACTCAATAAAACTCTACCCTAAAGAGTCTAACTAGAACCCACCTGGATTACTAGACGAGGAGGTTGAAATTGAGACGAATTGATGAAGAACAGATGATTGTTGATGATCTTGAGCTTTTGGGAAATTTTCCTCTCTTTTTCCTCCTCCTTCCTTTCCTTCTCTTCCCTTTTTCCTTTCTTTTCTTTCTTTTCTTTTTCTCTAAGTTTCTATCTTTGACCAAATAAGTAAAATGAAAAGAAAATATCCAAAGTGATATTAATTGATCATACTACTAATTATCCAAATTATCTCAAATACACGAAAGAATAAAACTCAACGTTAAATACTATTAATTTAATCAACTCTGAGTTCGTCAGTTTACTCTAATTATTTTATCAAATAATTGTTCAGAGTACTCCGGAACCCAGTTGATCATAATAATATTAACCAGAGCGTTTATAAATTTACGGGGTATTACATCCTCCCCCCCTTAAATAGAAATTCGTCCTCGAATTTAGAATATTACCTGAACAGATGTGGATAAGAATCTCGCATTTCCGATTCCAGTTCCCAAGTAGCATCGCCCGGATGCGTCATATCCCATTGCACCTTAACAAGTGGAATATCTTTGTTCCTTAACACTTTTGTTTCTCTTCCCACAATGCAACTCGGTTGTGGTTCAAAAGTCAAATCTGCTTCTATTTCCACCGATTCTGGTAGAATTGGTTGAAGAGGATCAGGAACAAACTTACGGAGCTGAGATACGTGAAAAACGTCATGCATCTCGAATAGAGAGGGTGGTAAGGCTAATCTATAAGCAACTTCACCAATCCTTTCTAAAATCTGATACGGTCCCACGTATCTCGGACTTAACTTACGTGACTTAAACAGTCCTTTCAATCTCAATCTCGGAGTAACTTTCAGAAATACATGGTCACCTTCCTCAAATTCCAAAGGTCTCCTACGATTGTCCGCATAACTCTTTTGACGATCTTGTGCTTGTTTAACCTTCTCGCGGATCATTCGAATCTTTTCCGTAGTCTCTTGAATAATCTCGGGTCCCAAAATTCTATCTTCGCCAATTTCAGCCCAACACAAAGGTGTCCTACACTTTCTCCCGTACAATGCTTCATACGGAGCCATACCGATGCTCGCATGATAACTATTGTTATAGGAAAACTCAATTAACGGCAAAAGTTCTTTCCAATTCCCTCTACTCTCTAGCGCACAAGCTCTTAACATATCCTCCATCGTTTGTATTGTTCGTTCAGTCTGACCATCCGTTTGAGGATGATTCGACGTGCTCAAACACAAATTCGTACCCATCGCTTGTTGGAACACTTTCCAAAATCTCGAAGTAAACTTCGGATCTCGATCGGACACAATACTAGAAGGAATACCATGCAATCTCACAATCTCAGCAATAAACAACCTTGCAAGATGACTTGCCTTATAAGTAGTCTTTACGGCTAAGAAATGTGCAGATTTCGTTAGTCGATCCACAATTACTCAATTAGAATCATAACCTCCTAGTGCACGAGGTAAACCTACTGCAAAATCCATAGAGATACTACTCCACTTCCAAACTGGAATATCCAAAGGTCGTAACAGACCGCCCGGTCTTTGGTGTTCAATCTTCACCTGTTGACATACTGCACATTCTGACACATATTCCGCTATATCCTTTTTCATCCCGGACCACCAATAATCCTTCTTTAAATCCTGATACATCTTCGAAGAACCAGGATGTATCGTAAAAGTACCTTTATGGGCTTCATCTAAAATCTTCCTTTTCAATGCCTCATCCTTCGGAACACAAATCCTTTGATTAAACAGAACAATCCCATCTGTCGCTCGTGTAAAACCCGGCTGAAGTAACAACTCTTGTAACTCCTCCCTTAACATTTGTTCTTGTTGAATCTCAACTCTTAAAGTACAATTGACATTCAAATTTCCCATAATCACACCATTCGGAGTCCACACAAACTGGAGATTAAGATCTCTAAACTTTTCCAACAATGAATATTCCAAAAATCATCAATTTTGCACTATGAACCATTTTTCGACTTAAGGCATCCGCTACTTTATTCGCCTTTCCTGGATGATACTTCAATTCTAAGTCATAATCTTTTAAGTACTCCATCCACCTTCTTTGTCACATATTCAACTCCTTCTGGTCAAACAAATACTTCAAACTTTTGTGGTCACTGAACATTTCAAAACGTACACCATATAAATAATGACTCCACACCTTCAGTGCAAAAACCACTGCAGCTAGTTCCAAATCATGAGTCGGATAATTCTTCTCATGAACTTTTAACTGTCGAGAAGCATAAGCTACCACTTGACCACCTTGCATCAGAACACCCCCTAATCCCCTCTTAGAAGCATCACAGAACACTTCATAAGAGCTATTAGGATCAGGAATGATTAATACTGGAGCACTCGTCAAACTTTCCTTCAATTTCATAAAACTTTGTTCGCAACCTGAATCCCATTCAAAAATAACATCCTTCCGAGTAAGTTTCGTCATTGGTAAGGCCAATTGAGAAAAGCCCTTAATAAACCTTCTATAGTAACCTGTCCATTCCAAGAAACTTCTAACTTCTGTAACATTTCTCGGTCTCTCCCAATTAATCACTACTTCTACTTTCGATGGATCCACTGCCACACCACCTCGAGATATAACATGTCCAAGAAAATTAACTTCCGACATCCAAAACTCACACTTGCTCAACTTAGCAACAATTGCTTCTCTTGCAAGACCGATAAGACAATCCTCAGATGTTCTCCGTGCTCTTGTGGAGTACAAGAATAAATAAGAATGTCGTCAATAAAGATTACCACAAATTGGTCCAAGTAAGCCTGAAATATTCGATTCATGTAATCCATGAAAACAGCTGGAGCATTAGTCACACCGAAAGGCATCACTAAGAATTCGTAATGACCGTAACGGGTTCTAAATGCAGTTTTTGGCACATCGGAACTCTTCACTCGAATCTGATGATAACCCGACCGGAAATCAATCTTTGAGAACACACAGGCTCCCTTTAATTGATCTAACAAGTCGTCTATCCTTGGTAAGGGATACTTGTTCTTAATGGTAACTTTATTCAACTTACGATAATCAATGCACAAACGCATTCCCCCATCTTTCTTCTTTACCAGTAACACTGGAGCTCCCCACGGCGAAACACTAGGCCTAACGAAATGCTTGGACATCAAGTCCTTCAATTGGTCCTTTAATTCTCTTAATTCAAGCGGTGACATCCGATACGGAGAAACGGATATAGGAGCCGTTCCCGGTATCAGGTCAATAGAGAACTCAACTTCTCTCTCCGGAGGAAGAGAAGAAACATCCTCTGGAAATACTTCAGAAAATTCACACACAACTGGAATACTCAGAACTTGCTGTTCCCTACTTCCTTCCTTAGTAAGAACCAATAAAACAGATTTCTCTTTCTCAAACAAGAAATTTACCATTTCCACCGTACCTTCTAAAATCGTTGATAATACATCTTTCGGAGTAGCCTCAGCAGATGGAATAATGATTAACTTTTCTTCACACCCAATAAACACCGAATTAGCAGAAAGCCAATCCATTCCCAGAACAACATCCACTTTCTTGAGCGGCAAACAAATAAGATCAATCTGGAAAACTCTTCCGTTCACCGACAACACACAATTTTCACACATCAGGGGTGTTTCAACCATTTCATCCATGGCAGTAGTAACCACCATAGGAGGAAACAAAGGAATAGTTTGCAACCCTAGTCGCTTCACACATCTCAAAGACACAAAAGAATGTGTAGCCCCCACAGTCAAATAAAACATAACAAAGTTGACCATTAACAAAACACGTACCCGCAATCAAGGAATTATCACCCTTTGCTTTCCTTGCATCCAAGGTATACACTCGGCCAGTAGTCTTCCCTTGTGTCTGATTTCTACCCTGAGGACAATCCCTCGCCAAATGGCCCACCTTCTGACATTGATAACACTTCACACCTTCGATACCGCACTTTCCCCAATGATTTCTACCACAGTGTCGACACGCACTAGTCCTAGAGCTCTGAACTTGTTTCCTTTTAAAAACTCGTTGCCTAGGATTAGACTGTTGGCTTGCCCTACGCGAACCCCCTTCTGTCCGAACTTCCTTCAAACTGTTCTCTGCCACACAGTATTGCTGCAACTGCTGGAATTCAAACTCTCTTCGGATCCTCAAGGAACTAGGAAGGTACTTTTCAATAAAAATAGACCTGAACTGCTCCCACACCTTAGGTACACCTTGCATAGTCATAAAAGCTGAAGCAACATCCCACCATCTCTCAGCCGGACCTCTCAGTGAGTGAGAAGCAAACACTACCTTGTTCTCCTCACTACAGTAAGTCATCAGAAAAATTCTCTCCATGCCAGCAATCCAGTCATGAGCTTTCACAGGATCCAATCCGCCATGAAATTCTGGAGGATTCATGCGGAGGAAATCCCGAAAACTTCCACCCACAACATCTGGAACAACTACCTGAGGATGAAGACCTCTATTCATCCGTTGCACCATATGTTGCATGAACTGGTTCTGCTGCTGCTGCATCCGTTGCACAAACTGATACAAAGGAGCATTCTCATCGCCACCTGGCGGATTCGTCCCAGCTGGAGGATTTGTGGGTCTACCACTATTGTTTCTGCGTCCGCCAACCATGTTCCTAAATGTCATATAGATAGAATTAAGTTGATCAGGCTCAATACCATAAATATAACACCTAAGACCCAAGGCGACAACACGCATCTGAAACAGAAAGAAACACTTATTCTATTTCATGGCTAGGTCGAGGATACGACCTGCTCTGATACCAACTGTAAAGACCATATAATAATACATGCATCAAATCATATATTATACATGAGTTTCACTTTTGGTACTGAAACATAATAAGTTCCTAGTTAACACATTATATATATAAATGCCTCTAATACAAAAGAACTAAAAGTCTAAGGCATTACATATACAAGATGTTCCAAAATGATAAAAACTAAGAACTAGATCAATACAATGATCTCAAAACATAACGCCATAGCGGAAGCCATGCCATCACAAAACCACGATCCGTAAGGAAAGTCAAATAACCTTGTCCTTACCCTTCGCTAAACCTGCAGAACCTGTGATGTAAACAACAACAGTGGGGTGAGATACATCAAATCTCAGTGAGTTCCCTATCTTAAAGTCCTCTCGGCTCTACAAGGTTCTAACAAACCTAACTCAAGTCAAAAGGGGAAAAGGGGAGTGACCATGAGTACACACACACTATATGGAAACATGTTATGAGTTCATCAACTCACAATATCACTAATCGATAACCATGCCAAGGAATCCCCTTTTCCCGTCCTCTTCTACGTCTAGAAGTCGACCCGGGTCATGGATCCCTGCAACCTACTTGACATACGAATGGATTCGGGTTCTACGGGCCATTAACCGTTATGAACCGTCACTTCTCACGGGCCTTATACCGTCACAAGCCTACGCTCCATGGGCGCCATTCGTACTAAAATGAAATGCGGGAATCAAACCTGCCAAGTAGTGGTGCATATGTTTCAGAGGAGCTCGAGACCCATGAAACGCACTCGCAAAAATAATAATAACCGGTTACGATTACGTGATCTCACAAAGACTTGATTGTATTCGACAATCTCAAGGCCATTATGCCTTATCACAACCAAACGGTTAACACACATGTTCCATACTAGTGTTTAATCATTCTATATTCTTCCGACACTGTTTGGGTTAATTGTCCTCACTCTACTTATTTTATGTTTTATCATACATACATTTTCAACAATAATTACACAACATTAAACACTAAAATCAACAAAACGACACAATTCCAACAATTCCGATATAATTAAATCGGCCGTCAATCTTAAAACCCATGTAATAAGAAAGTACATTTTATTACCTTTCCAACGATACCAAAATTGTTCCATTCCGAGTTACGGATAAAAAGTTACGGCATTGGAAACAAACGATCGGAAATAAAATATCACAACAGCAGAATTCTGCAAGTCCCCTGGCCATACGCGTATTGGCACTCCCCGTACGCGTATTGCCCAACAATCTCGCCCAGCCATACGCGTATTGCCCCAATCGATACGCGTATTGCTCAAAATTCTCGGCCATCCATACGCGTATTGCCTTGTCCATACGCGTAACGCCCAATTTTCTTCACATCCATACGCGTATTGCCCAAGTCAATACGCGTATGGCCCTGCGTGATACGCGTATGGGCAGTTTGAACCCAGAAATTTTCCTGCAGAATCTGTCTGCTACGGGTTGATTCAATTCAACTCAAAATCCCATTTTTCCAATCTAAAATTCATCAAAACATGTTATAACATAACAATCGGTATAAACATACAATCACACATTGCATTTAGCAGCTAGATTCATGAATTTCATGCAAAATTAATCAATTTCCATAATACCAATCTAACTCTAACTCAATAAAACTCTACCCTAAAGAGTCTAACTAGAACCCACCTGGATTACTAGACGAGGAGGTTGAAATTGAGACGAATTGATGAAGAACAGATGATTGTTGATGATCTTGAGCTTTTGGGAAATTTTCCTCTCTTTTTCCTCCTCCTTCCTTTCCTTCTCTTCCCTTTTTCCTTTCTTTTCTTTCTTTTCTTTTTCTCTAAGTTTCTATCTTTGACCAAATAAGTAAAATGAAAAGAAAATATCCAAAGTGATATTAATTGATCATACTACTAATTATCCAAATTATCTCAAATACACGAAAGAATAAAACTCAACGTTAAATACTATTAATTTAATCAACTCTGAGTTCGTCAGTTTACTCTAATTATTTTATCAAATAATTGTTCAGAGTACTCCGGAACCCAGTTGATCATAATAATATTAACCAGAGCGTTTATAAATTTACGGGGTATTACAAATTTTTACGGTGCTTATTGCCATCCTTTTTTTTTATGTGTATCTCTTATCAACTTTTTAAGTTCTACTTTTTATGATTTTCTTAAATTCTACATATGACAATATTTATAGTCAAAAAATGCATGCGTAAAAGAAATGAAAAAAATCTTATATTCAACAAAATAAACACCATTACCTAAATCTGAATTATACAAATAATTTACTTAATATATACTATGAGAATATTATTACTATTATTTTACCAATTATTAATATTATTATTACTATTATATTCTTCATATAAAAATATTTTTTCATTTAGGAAATGAAATAATTAATAGGTAAAAAAAGTAAAATATTGATGTTGAATTACCTAAGATAAAATTTAAATTGATTTCTTTTTCCTTTTTATTTAATATTTCAAAAGGAAAATAGTTTACTAAATAAATATTCAAAACTTTTCATTATTTTTTTCCATGATTTGCTAGTCCTACAAGGAAAAAATCACTTAATGATTATAAAAAATAAGGTTGATATATATTTAAATTTGAATATTACCCAATGTAATGGTTAATAGCTCTGAGTTTTGAATTTTTATATATAAGAGATTATATTGAGAAAGGAATGTTTTCATATTTCTATGGATTATATAATTCTAATATAGAATGAAAAATATTATCTTATATGTTTGAACAACATAATTAAGATATTCAGATACATTTTAAAATAAAAATTTCACAATTAAACAAAGAAACTTATCCAAAAAAAAGAAAAAAAAAATTGATTTTTTAATGAGTTAAAGTTCACGCTATCATTTTGTCTCCACTCTCAATTAAAACACATTTAAGGTAACAATGTTGTAATACCCCAACCAGATAGAATCTAAAATGTCATAACCAGTATATTAAAAAGGTGGTACTAATACATCAAAGTAGCATAAAACTTATATAAGTATATGAAGTCACATAAGATACATCAAATGCGCGTACAAGGTACAACATGTTCAAATATTCAATATAATAATATACACAATGAAAGACAAAATAAAAAGGAAATCCTCCCTGCATCCATTGACTTGCCTTTCTGTTTTCCAAAAACTTGATCAATTGGAAATTGCAAAAGACAATTTGGGGTGAGATGATAACATTTAAATGGAGTTTTACTAAATGGTTAGGGTCATCCAAGACTACAAGAGATTCAGCAAGGTTCTACCACTCACATGTTTAGAAACGAAATAAAAGTAAATCGAGGATTAACCTGCCTCATACACTGTGGAAATGTCGATACACTCGCTATAACGTCCATGTACACCTCATGAGGAATCTAGCTTCATGGAACGTCAAATGCCTTATAGCGATTCTCATATCAAGCATTGTTTTTTAAAATTGTTGACTTCCTACTAGTTCTTTTGTAAATTAGGGTTTTAAAATGTGACCTATAACATTGTCTTGATTGACGATCCTGATTACGAGTTTACAAATAGGCATGCACTAATTATTTTGACATTCGTTATATGTATTTCAATAGTTCTTTCAGAACAATTGTGATCAATTGCAGACATGTTGTAAACAACTATAACATCATCCAAAACTCAAATAATGCAATTTTGCTTACTTGTAATTGATTACAATACTTATCAGAAGAATGCAGAATTTCATATTTCTAACACATGTAATTGATTACATATATAATGCTATCAATTACGTACTTCCAAAATTGAATAAACAATTTTATTTTTATTTTTCATGCATCCAAACTAGTTTCTTAATTCTTCATATCCACAAATAGCATCTCAAACACAATCCAAACATTTTATGGGTAGAAATTAAGCATACAATCACAATCAACAATCTTAACAAAAAAAATCAAAATATCAAGTAATTAAACAAGTAGTCACACAACCAAGAATCCTTTATTCCCACCTCAACAATTGAGTTCTAAAATCTTCGTGGAATTGGTGAAGATGGATGATGGCATGAATGCTCTAATGATCTCTTGAGCTCTCATTTCTTATTTCTTCTTTCAGGAATAGCTCTTTCCTTTTACATGAAAAACAAAAAGGTTATTTTGGAGCCCTTCCTTCTCTATCTATCTCTCTCTCTCTCTCTCTCTCTCTCTCTCTCTCTCTCTCTCATTTTTCCAAAGTGAAAAATAAGGGAAATTTTGAAAACATAAATGGGTCTTTATATGGTCTAATAAAAAGACTCAATTGTCGCTCTTCCTAACCCAGTTTTCCAATATACCCTCAACGACTTTACCTGTCAGACTTACTAAAGATAAATTTCTTCTTTAAAACCAATAAGTCGCGATTTGATCAAGATGCAAGTGAGGTATTACAAATGTAGATAGAAAATATGTGAAAATTTTAAATTAAAGAAAACATTACTTTTAGAAAGGTGTTTAAATTTCAAAAGAGAAATATATGAATATATAAAAATAAATAAATTGAAATTTGAAATCAAATAAATAATATTTTTATAACATTGCTTCACATTTATTTATTTTAATATACCCCGCATTACGAAAAAAGTATTCATCTAAAATACTTTTATTAAAATAATAACTTAAATAATATAATGTTTATATAATAACAACTCTTTATATAAATCACTAAAACACTATAAATGTGTTTAATGTTATTACATTGTACATATAAAAGAGTTTACTAATGATATGGCTAATATATCAAGGGATTTACTTATTTACTCATGAGACTAACAATTAATATAAAACATTATTTATACGTAATTCTAGTATAGTTATGCATACACATATGAGACATCACCTACACGTGAAGATATCATAAATTTTTTTAACACATAGATATGTAAAATAACTAAAATAATATTATCAAATTTAAATTTTATTAACACATAAAAATGTAAAATAAATTATATGAAAATTATATTTATTTTTCATTTATTCATTAGATAACCAGTTTGTATATATTTTTCCATTTTCAAACATACAACAAATGTATTTATTTAAAAAAAAAATCAACTGTCAAAGAACATTTATAATTTCCGCATATACATAAAATATTTATGTATTACCAACATCTATTACAATCACCAACAAAACAACAACAGAAGTAGATAACATCTAAAAAAATAACATTTAAATCGCAAATGACCAAAGATGTATCCAAAAACTACATTGGAATTCCCTTACACAAATGTTTATATATAAGATATCAATATAGGAAGAAAAAACAAACTAAAAGGTTTAGAGTAATAAATATATTTTTTAAAAAAATATTGGTGTGTAGGTGATCATACAGATTCTAATTAATTGTTTATACCATTGATTGACCCTTCATTTAGAAATTTCATAGATCTTATAAACACTTAAATTTCTAGCAGAAAATCAAAATCTATGACTACTAAAGTTGTGAAAATTATACAAAATTCCTATAAAAGATATTTGTTAGAAATGTAGAAAAAAAACTAAGAAATATAATGAAAACAAAAATTACAATGACAATCTTTGAATTTAAGGGATGGCTGTAATTTTATTTCTTTATAACCATCATAAAAATTAGATTTAGCGTAACTCCTAAGATTAAAAAAAACTTAATGGTAATTAGTATATTATCGTTGGTTGCCCAAGAACCTTTGTTAGACACTTAGACTCTGATATCATATGAGAATTGGCCATAACTTAACTTTATAAAAATGACTTATAAGGAGATGACTACATCTATTTGTAAATTCATGTCTTGATCTTATCACATCTATAGAGAAATTTTTCACTATATTCAATTACAAGTATCTTATGTCATTCAAAGAAAAAGAAAATATGTCTTCATTTGTCTTAAACTCACTACTCTAGCATTAATTCACAAGATCAATTATAACATTTTTAGACTTACTTAATAACGTTATCATTTAATTCATTATATTCCCTTTCTATATCGTTTGATTTCTAAGAGAAAAGGAATTACTAATTGGTTTTTAATCTTGATAAAAATATTTTTAAAGAAACAAATTATATGAATCATCTACTATACTAAACATACCAGAGTTAAAAACAATTGTAAAGGTGGATATGATAAATAATAAAAAAGCAGGCATAGAAAATTAAAATTTATTTATTTAGGTTTCGTGATACATTTTATTACATAGAATTTCACTATACTATGAATAACTTATTTAATATTATTCAAACTCTCCAAACATAAAGCAATATATGTATGCACGACATGCACACACCTACAAAATAAGAAATATTTATCAGTGTCTGGATTTTTTAATGAAAGTCTAAACAAACGATGAAGAGAAAAAAAATAATTACCATGGCATATGTTAAGGATGACTTTTTTAGCATTTACTTCGACATTCTTTCACACACTTATCAAAATCCTCAACCAACCGCTCTCCGAGACATTGTGCGTCACACTTTATTTCACAAAATGGTTCTGCTAATTTGATTGATCCATATTCTTGAGAATCAGGGATGCATTCAACTTGTATTACAACGAACATAATCATTAACATCACCATGATACTAATTTTTACGGTGCTTATTGCCATCCTTTTTTTTTATGTGTATCTCTTATCAACTTTTTAAGTTCTACTTTTTATGATTTTCTTAAATTCTACATATGACAATATTTATAGTCAAAAAATGCATGCGTAAAAGAAATGAAAAAAATCTTATATTCAACAAAATAAACACGATTACCTAAATCTGAATTATACAAATAATTTACTTAATATATACTATGAGAATATTATTACTATTATTTTACCAATTATTAATATTATTATTACTATTATATTCTTCATATAAAAATATTTTTTCATTTAGGAAATGAAATAATTAATAGGTAAAAAAAGTAAAATATTGATGTTGAATTACCTAAGATAAAATTTAAATTGATTTCTTTTTCCTTTTTATTTAATATTTCAAAAGGAAAATAGTTTACTAAATAAATATTCAAAACTTTTCATTATTTTTTTCCATGATTTGCTAGTCCTACAAGGAAAAAATCACTTAATGATTATAAAAAATAAGGTTGATATATATTTAAATTTGAATATTACCCAATGTAATGGTTAATAGCTCTGAGTTTTGAATTTTTATATATAAGAGATTATATTGAGAAAGGAATGTTTTCATATTTCTATGGATTATATAATTCTAATATAGAATGAAAAATATTATCTTATATGTTTGAACAACATAATTAAGATATTCAGATACATTTTAAAATAAAAATTTCACAATTAAACAAAGAAACTTATCCAAAAAAAAGAAAAAAAAAAATTGATTTTTTAATGAGTTAAAGTTCACGCTATCATTTTGTCTCCACTCTCAATTAAAACACATTTAAGGTAACAATGTTGTAATACCCCAACCAGATAGAATCTAAAATGTCATAACCAGTATATTAAAAAGGTGGTACTAATACATCAAAGTAGCATAAAACTTATATAAGTATATGAAGTCACATAAGATACATCAAATGCGCGTACAAGGTACAACATGTTCAAATATTCAATATAATAATATACACAATGAAAGACAAAATAAAAAGGAAATCCTCCCTGCATCCATTGACTTGCCTTTCTGTTTTCCAAAAACTTGATCAATTGGAAATTGCAAAAGACAATTTGGGGTGAGATGATAACATTTAAATGGAGTTTTACTAAATGGTTAGGGTCATCCAAGACTACAAGAGATTCAGCAAGGTTCTACCACTCACATGTTTAGAAACGAAATAAAAGTAAATCGAGGATTAACCTGCCTCATACACTGTGGAAATGTCGATACACTCGCTATAACGTCCATGTACACCTCATGAGGAATCTAGCTTCATGGAACGTCAAATGCCTTATAGCGATTCTCATATCAAGCATTGTTTTTTAAAATTGTTGACTTCCTACTAGTTCTTTTGTAAATTAGGGTTTTAAAATGTGACCTATAACATTGTCTTGATTGACGATCCTGATTACGAGTTTACAAATAGGCATGCACTAATTATTTTGACATTCGTTATATGTATTTCAATAGTTCTTTCAGAACAATTGTGATCAATTGCAGACATGTTGTAAACAACTATAACATCATCCAAAACTCAAATAATGCAATTTTGCTTACTTGTAATTGATTACAATACTTATCAGAAGAATGCAGAATTTCATATTTCTAACACATGTAATTGATTACATATATAATGCTATCAATTACGTACTTCCAAAATTGAATAAACAATTTTATTTTTATTTTTCATGCATCCAAACTAGTTTCTTAATTCTTCATATCCACAAATAGCATCTCAAACACAATCCAAACATTTTATGGGTAGAAATTAAGCATACAATCACAATCAACAATCTTAACAAAAAAAATCAAAATATCAAGTAATTAAACAAGTAGTCACACAACCAAGAATCCTTTATTCCCACCTCAACAATTGAGTTCTAAAATCTTCGTGGAATTGGTGAAGATGGATGATGGCATGAATGCTCTAATGATCTCTTGAGCTCTCATTTCTTATTTCTTCTTTCAGGAATAGCTCTTTCCTTTTACATGAAAAACAAAAAGGTTATTTTGGAGCCCTTCCTTCTCTATCTCTCTCTCTCTCTCTCTCTCTCTCTCTCTCTCTCTCTCTCTCTCTCTCTCTCTCTCTCTCTCTCTCTCTCTCTCTCTCTCTCTCTCTCTCTCTCTCTCTCTCTCTCATTTTTCCAAAGTGAAAAATAAGGGAAATTTTGAAAACATAAATGGGTCTTTATATGGTCTAATAAAAAGACTCAATTGTCGCTCTTCCTAACCCAGTTTTCCAATATACCCTCAACGACTTTACCTGTCAGACTTACTAAAGATAAATTTCTTCTTTAAAACCAATAAGTCGCGATTTGATCAAGATGCAAGTGAGGTATTACAAATGTAGATAGAAAATATGTGAAAATTTTAAATTAAAGAAAACATTACTTTTAGAAAGGTGTTTAAATTTCAAAAGAGAAATATATGAATATATAAAAATAAATAAATTGAAATTTGAAATCAAATAAATAATATTTTTATAACATTGCTTCACATTTATTTATTTTAATATACCCCGCATTACGAAAAAAGTATTCATCTAAAATACTTTTATTAAAATAATAACTTAAATAATATAATGTTTATATAATAACAACTCTTTATATAAATCACTAAAACACTATAAATGTGTTTAATGTTATTACATTGTACATATAAAAGAGTTTACTAATGATATGGCTAATATATCAAGGGATTTACTTATTTACTCATGAGACTAACAATTAATATAAAACATTATTTATACGTAATTCTAGTATAGTTATGCATACACATATGAGACATCACCTACACGTGAAGATATCATAAATTTTTTTAACACATAGATATGTAAAATAACTAAAATAATATTATCAAATTTAAATTTTATTAACACATAAAAATGTAAAATAAATTATATGAAAATTATATTTATTTTTCATTTATTCATTAGATAACCAGTTTGTATATATTTTTCCATTTTCAAACATACAACAAATGTATTTATTTAAAAAAAAAAATCAACTGTCAAAGAACATTTATAATTTCCGCATATACATAAAATATTTATGTATTACCAACATCTATTACAATCACCAACAAAACAACAACAGAAGTAGATAACATCTAAAAAAATAACATTTAAATCGCAAATGACCAAAGATGTATCCAAAAACTACATTGGAATTCCCTTACACAAATGTTTATATATAAGATATCAATATAGGAAGAAAAAACAAACTAAAAGGTTTAGAGTAATAAATATATTTTTTTTAAAAATATTGGTGTGTAGGTGATCATACAGATTCTAATTAATTGTTTATACCATTGATTGACCCTTCATTTAGAAATTTCATAGATCTTATAAACACTTAAATTTCTAGCAGAAAATCAAAATCTATGACTACTAAAGTTGTGAAAATTATACAAAATTCCTATAAAAGATATTTGTTAGAAATGTAGAAAAAAAACTAAGAAATATAATGAAAACAAAAATTACAATGACAATCTTTGAATTTAAGGGATGGCTGTAATTTTATTTCTTTATAACCATCATAAAAATTAGATTTAGCGTAACTCCTAAGATTAAAAAAAACTTAATGGTAATTAGTATATTATCGTTGGTTGCCCAAGAACCTTTGTTAGACACTTAGACTCTGATATCATATGAGAATTGGCCATAACTTAACTTTATAAAAATGACTTATAAGGAGATGACTACATCTATTTGTAAATTCATGTCTTGATCTTATCACATCTATAGAGAAATTTTTCACTATATTCAATTACAAGTATCTTATGTCATTCAAAGAAAAAGAAAATATGTCTTCATTTGTCTTAAACTCACTACTCTAGCATTAATTCACAAGATCAATTATAACATTTTTAGACTTACTTAATAACGTTATCATTTAATTCATTATATTCCCTTTCTATATCGTTTGATTTCTAAGAGAAAAGGAATTACTAATTGGTTTTTAATCTTGATAAAAATATTTTTAAAGAAACAAATTATATGAATCATCTACTATACTAAACATACCAGAGTTAAAAACAATTGTAAAGGTGGATCTGATAAATAATAAAAAAACAGGCATAGAAAATTAAAATTTATTTATTTAGGTTTCGTGATACATTTTATTACATAGAATTTCACTATACTATGAATAACTTATTTAATATTATTCAAACTCTCCAAACATAAAGCAATATATGTATGCACGACATGCACACACCTACAAAATAAGAAATATTTATCAGTGTCTGGATTTTTTAATGAAAGTCTAAACAAACGATGAAGAGAAAAAAAATAATTACCATGGCATATGTTAAGGATGACTTTTTTAGCATTTACTTCGACATTCTTTCACACACTTATCAAAATCCTCAACCAACCGCTCTCCGAGACATTGTGCGTCACACTTTATTTCACAAAATGGTTCTGCTAATTTGATTGATCCATATTCTTGAGAATCAGGGATGCATTCAACTTGTATTACAACGAACATAATCATTAACATCACCATGATACTAATTTTTACGGTGCTTATTGCCATCCTTTTTTTTTATGTGTATCTCTTATCAACTTTTTAAGTTCTACTTTTTATGATTTTCTTAAATTCTACATATGACAATATTTATAGTCAAAAAATGCATGCGTAAAAGAAATGAAAAAAATCTTATATTCAACAAAATAAACACCATTACCTAAATCTGAATTATACAAATAATTTACTTAATATATACTATGAGAATATTATTACTATTATTTTACCAATTATTAATATTATTATTACTATTATATTCTTCATATAAAAATATTTTTTCATTTAGGAAATGAAATAATTAATAGGTAAAAAAAGTAAAATATTGATGTTGAATTACCTAAGATAAAATTTAAATTGATTTCTTTTTCCTTTTTATTTAATATTTCAAAAGGAAAATAGTTTACTAAATAAATATTCAAAACTTTTCATTATTTTTTTCCATGATTTGCTAGTCCTACAAGGAAAAAATCACTTAATGATTATAAAAAATAAGGTTGATATATATTTAAATTTGAATATTACCCAATGTAATGGTTAATAGCTCTGAGTTTTGAATTTTTATATATAAGAGATTATATTGAGAAAGGAATGTTTTCATATTTCTATGGATTATATAATTCTAATATAGAATGAAAAATATTATCTTATATGTTTGAACAACATAATTAAGATATTCAGATACATTTTAAAATAAAAATTTCACAATTAAACAAAGAAACTTATCCAAAAAAAAGAAAAAAAAAATTGATTTTTTAATGAGTTAAAGTTCACGCTATCATTTTGTCTCCACTCTCAATTAAAACACATTTAAGGTAACAATGTTGTAATACCCCAACCAGATAGAATCTAAAATGTCATAACCAGTATATTAAAAAGGTGGTACTAATACATCAAAGTAGCATAAAACTTATATAAGTATATGAAGTCACATAAGATACATCAAATGCGCGTACAAGGTACAACATGTTCAAATATTCAATATAATAATATACACAATGAAAGACAAAATAAAAAGGAAATCCTCCCTGCATCCATTGACTTGCCTTTCTGTTTTCCAAAAACTTGATCAATTGGAAATTGCAAAAGACAATTTGGGGTGAGATGATAACATTTAAATGGAGTTTTACTAAATGGTTAGGGTCATCCAAGACTACAAGAGATTCAGCAAGGTTCTACCACTCACATGTTTAGAAACGAAATAAAAGTAAATCGAGGATTAACCTGCCTCATACACTGTGGAAATGTCGATACACTCGCTATAACGTCCATGTACACCTCATGAGGAATCTAGCTTCATGGAACGTCAAATGCCTTATAGCGATTCTCATATCAAGCATTGTTTTTTAAAATTGTTGACTTCCTACTAGTTCTTTTGTAAATTAGGGTTTTAAAATGTGACCTATAACATTGTCTTGATTGACGATCCTGATTACGAGTTTACAAATAGGCATGCACTAATTATTTTGACATTCGTTATATGTATTTCAATAGTTCTTTCAGAACAATTGTGATCAATTGCAGACATGTTGTAAACAACTATAACATCATCCAAAACTCAAATAATGCAATTTTGCTTACTTGTAATTGATTACAATACTTATCAGAAGAATGCAGAATTTCATATTTCTAACACATGTAATTGATTACATATATAATGCTATCAATTACGTACTTCCAAAATTGAATAAACAATTTTATTTTTATTTTTCATGCATCCAAACTAGTTTCTTAATTCTTCATATCCACAAATAGCATCTCAAACACAATCCAAACATTTTATGGGTAGAAATTAAGCATACAATCACAATCAACAATCTTAACAAAAAAAATCAAAATATCAAGTAATTAAACAAGTAGTCACACAACCAAGAATCCTTTATTCCCACCTCAACAATTGAGTTCTAAAATCTTCGTGGAATTGGTGAAGATGGATGATGGCATGAATGCTCTAATGATCTCTTGAGCTCTCATTTCTTATTTCTTCTTTCAGGAATAGCTCTTTCCTTTTACATGAAAAACAAAAAGGTTATTTTGGAGCCCTTCCTTCTCTATCTATCTATCTCTCTCTCTCTCTCTCTCTCTCTCTCTCTCTCTCTCTCTCTCTCTCTCTCTCTCTCATTTTTCCAAAGTGAAAAATAAGGGAAATTTTGAAAACATAAATGGGTCTTTATATGGTCTAATAAAAAGACTCAATTGTCGCTCTTCCTAACCCAGTTTTCCAATATACCCTCAACGACTTTACCTGTCAGACTTACTAAAGATAAATTTCTTCTTTAAAACCAATAAGTCGCGATTTGATCAAGATGCAAGTGAGGTATTACAAATGTAGATAGAAAATATGTGAAAATTTTAAATTAAAGAAAACATTACTTTTAGAAAGGTGTTTAAATTTCAAAAGAGAAATATATGAATATATAAAAATAAATAAATTGAAATTTGAAATCAAATAAATAATATTTTTATAACATTGCTTCACATTTATTTATTTTAATATACCCCGCATTACGAAAAAAGTATTCATCTAAAATACTTTTATTAAAATAATAACTTAAATAATATAATGTTTATATAATAACAACTCTTTATATAAATCACTAAAACACTATAAATGTGTTTAATGTTATTACATTGTACATATAAAAGAGTTTACTAATGATATGGCTAATATATCAAGGGATTTACTTATTTACTCATGAGACTAACAATTAATATAAAACATTATTTATACGTAATTCTAGTATAGTTATGCATACACATATGAGACATCACCTACACGTGAAGATATCATAAATTTTTTTAACACATAGATATGTAAAATAACTAAAATAATATTATCAAATTTAAATTTTATTAACACATAAAAATGTAAAATAAATTATATGAAAATTATATTTATTTTTCATTTATTCATTAGATAACCAGTTTGTATATATTTTTCCATTTTCAAACATACAACAAATGTATTTATTTAAAAAAAAAATCAACTGTCAAAGAACATTTATAATTTCCGCATATACATAAAATATTTATGTATTACCAACATCTATTACAATCACCAACAAAACAACAACAGAAGTAGATAACATCTAAAAAAATAACATTTAAATCGCAAATGACCAAAGATGTATCCAAAAACTACATTGGAATTCCCTTACACAAATGTTTATATATAAGATATCAATATAGGAAGAAAAAACAAACTAAAAGGTTTAGAGTAATAAATATATTTTTTTAAAAAATATTGGTGTGTAGGTGATCATACAGATTCTAATTAATTGTTTATACCATTGATTGACCCTTCATTTAGAAATTTCATAGATCTTATAAACAATTAAATTTCTAGCAGAAAATCAAAATCTATGACTACTAAAGTTGTGAAAATTATACAAAATTCCTATCAAAGATATTTGTTAGAAATGTAGAAAAAAAACTAAGAAATATAATGAAAACAAAAATTACAATGACAATCTTTGAATTTAAGGGATGGCTGTAATTTTATTTCTTTATAACCATCATAAAAATTAGATTTAGCGTAACTCCTAAGATTAAAAAAAACTTAATGGTAATTAGTATATTATCGTTGGTTGCCCAAGAACCTTTGTTAGACACTTAGACTCTGATATCATATGAGAATTGGCCATAACTTAACTTTATAAAAATGACTTATAAGGAGATGACTACATCTATTTGTAAATTCATGTCTTGATCTTATCACATCTATAGAGAAATTTTTCACTATATTCAATTACAAGTATCTTATGTCATTCAAAGAAAAAGAAAATATGTCTTCATTTGTCTTAAACTCACTACTCTAGCATTAATTCACAAGATCAATTATAACATTTTTAGACTTACTTAATAACGTTATCATTTAATTCATTATATTCCCTTTCTATATCGTTTGATTTCTAAGAGAAAAGGAATTACTAATTGGTTTTTAATCTTGATAAAAATATTTTTAAAGAAACAAATTATATGAATCATCTACTATACTAAACATACCAGAGTTAAAAACAATTGTAAAGGTGGATATGATAAATAATAAAAAAACAGGCATAGAAAATTAAAATTTATTTATTTAGGTTTCGTGATACATTTTATTACATAGAATTTCACTATACTATGAATAACTTATTTAATATTATTCAAACTCTCCAAACATAAAGCAATATATGTATGCACGACATGCACACACCTACAAAATAAGAAATATTTATCAGTGTCTGGATTTTTTAATGAAAGTCTAAACAAACGATGAAGAGAAAAAAAATAATTACCATGGCATATGTTAAGGATGACTTTTTTAGCATTTACTTCGACATTCTTTCACACACTTATCAAAATCCTCAACCAACCGCTCTCCGAGACATTGTGCGTCACACTTTATTTCACAAAATGGTTCTGCTAATTTGATTGATCCATATTCTTGAGAATCAGGGATGCATTCAACTTGTATTACAACGAACATAATCATTAACATCACCATGATACTAATTTTTACGGTGCTTATTGCCATCCTTTTTTTTTATGTGTATCTCTTATCAACTTTTTAAGTTCTACTTTTTATGATTTTCTTAAATTCTACATATGACAATATTTATAGTCAAAAAATGCATGCGTAAAAGAAATGAAAAAAATCTTATATTCAACAAAATAAACACCATTACCTAAATCTGAATTATACAAATAATTTACTTAATATATACTATGAGAATATTATTACTATTATTTTACCAATTATTAATATTATTATTACTATTATATTCTTCATATAAAAATATTTTTTCATTTAGGAAATGAAATAATTAATAGGTAAAAAAAGTAAAATATTGATGTTGAATTACCTAAGATAAAATTTAAATTGATTTCTTTTTCCTTTTTATTTAATATTTCAAAAGGAAAATAGTTTACTAAATAAATATTCAAAACTTTTCATTATTTTTTTCCATGATTTGCTAGTCCTACAAGGAAAAAATCACTTAATGATTATAAAAAATAAGGTTGATATATATTTAAATTTGAATATTACCCAATGTAATGGTTAATAGCTCTGAGTTTTGAATTTTTATATATAAGAGATTATATTGAGAAAGGAATGTTTTCATATTTCTATGGATTATATAATTCTAATATAGAATGAAAAATATTATCTTATATGTTTGAACAACATAATTAAGATATTCAGATACATTTTAAAATAAAAATTTCACAATTAAACAAAGAAACTTATCCAAAAAAAAGAAAAAAAAATTGATTTTTTAATGAGTTAAAGTTCACGCTATCATTTTGTCTCCACTCTCAATTAAAACACATTTAAGGTAACAATGTTGTAATACCCCAACCAGATAGAATCTAAAATGTCATAACCAGTATATTAAAAAGGTGGTACTAATACATCAAAGTAGCATAAAACTTATATAAGTATATGAAGTCACATAAGATACATCAAATGCGCGTACAAGGTACAACATGTTCAAATATTCAATATAATAATATACACAATGAAAGACAAAATAAAAAGGAAATCCTCCCTGCATCCATTGACTTGCCTTTCTGTTTTCCAAAAACTTGATCAATTGGAAATTGCAAAAGACAATTTGGGGTGAGATGATAACATTTAAATGGAGTTTTACTAAATGGTTAGGGTCATCCAAGACTACAAGAGATTCAGCAAGGTTCTACCACTCACATGTTTAGAAACGAAATAAAAGTAAATCGAGGATTAACCTGCCTCATACACTGTGGAAATGTCGATACACTCGCTATAACGTCCATGTACACCTCATGAGGAATCTAGCTTCATGGAACGTCAAATGCCTTATAGCGATTCTCATATCAAGCATTGTTTTTTAAAATTGTTGACTTCCTACTAGTTCTTTTGTAAATTAGGGTTTTAAAATGTGACCTATAACATTGTCTTGATTGACGATCCTGATTACGAGTTTACAAATAGGCATGCACTAATTATTTTGACATTCGTTATATGTATTTCAATAGTTCTTTCAGAACAATTGTGATCAATTGCAGACATGTTGTAAACAACTATAACATCATCCAAAACTCAAATAATGCAATTTTACTTACTTGTAATTGATTACAATACTTATCAGAAGAATGCAGAATTTCATATTTCTAACACATGTAATTGATTACATATATAATGCTATCAATTACGTACTTCCAAAATTGAATAAACAATTTTATTTTTATTTTTCATGCATCTAAACTAGTTTCTTAATTCTTCATATCCACAAATAGCATCTCAAACACAATCCAAACATTTTATGGGTAGAAATTAAGCATACAATCACAATCAACAATCTTAACAAAAAAAATCAAAATATCAAGTAATTAAACAAGTAGTCACACAACCAAGAATCCTTTATTCCCACCTCAACAATTGAGTTCTAAAATCTTCGTGGAATTGGTGAAGATGGATGATGGCATGAATGCTCTAATGATCTCTTGAGCTCTCATTTCTTATTTCTTCTTTCAGGAATAGCTCTTTCCTTTTACATGAAAAACAAAAAGGTTATTTTGGAGCCCTTCCTTCTCTATCTATCTCTCTCTCTCTCTCTCTCTCTCTCTCTCTCTCTCATTTTTCCAAAGTGAAAAATAAGGGAAATTTTGAAAACATAAATGGGTCTTTATATGGTCTAATAAAAAGACTCAATTGTCGCTCTTCCTAACCCAGTTTTCCAATATACCCTCAACGACTTTACCTGTCAGACTTACTAAAGATAAATTTCTTCTTTAAAACCAATAAGTCGCGATTTGATCAAGATGCAAGTGAGGTATTACAAATGTAGATAGAAAATATGTGAAAATTTTAAATTAAAGAAAACATTACTTTTAGAAAGGTGTTTAAATTTCAAAAGAGAAATATATGAATATATAAAAATAAATAAATTGAAATTTGAAATCAAATAAATAATATTTTTATAACATTGCTTCACATTTATTTATTTTAATATACCCCGCATTACGAAAAAAGTATTCATCTAAAATACTTTTATTAAAATAATAACTTAAATAATATAATGTTTATATAATAACAACTCTTTATATAAATCACTAAAACACTATAAATGTGTTTAATGTTATTACATTGTACATATAAAAGAGTTTACTAATGATATGGCTAATATATCAAGGGATTTACTTATTTACTCATGAGACTAACAATTAATATAAAACATTATTTATACGTAATTCTAGTATAGTTATGCATACACATATGAGACATCACCTACACGTGAAGATATCATAAATTTTTTTAACACATAGATATGTAAAATAACTAAAATAATATTATCAAATTTAAATTTTATTAACACATAAAAATGTAAAATAAATTATATGAAAATTATATTTATTTTTCATTTATTCATTAGATAACCAGTTTGTATATATTTTTCCATTTTCAAACATACAACAAATGTATTTATTTAAAAAAAAAAATCAACTGTCAAAGAACATTTATAATTTCCGCATATACATAAAATATTTATGTATTACCAACATCTATTACAATCACCAACAAAACAACAACAGAAGTAGATAACATCTAAAAAAATAACATTTAAATTGCAAATGACCAAAGATGTATCCAAAAACTACATTGGAATTCCCTTACACAAATGTTTATATATAAGATATCAATATAGGAAGAAAAAACAAACTAAAAGGTTTAGAGTAATAAATATATTTTTTAAAAAAATATTGGTGTGTAGGTGATCATACAGATTCTAATTAATTGTTTATACCATTGATTGACCCTTCATTTAGAAATTTCATAGATCTTATAAACACTTAAATTTCTAGCAGAAAATCAAAATCTATGACTACTAAAGTTGTGAAAATTATACAAAATTCCTATAAAAGATATTTGTTAGAAATGTAGAAAAAAAACTAAGAAATATAATGAAAACAAAAATTACAATGACAATCTTTGAATTTAAGGGATGGCTGTAATTTTATTTCTTTATAACCATCATAAAAATTAGATTTAGCGTAACTCCTAAGATTAAAAAAAACTTAATGGTAATTAGTATATTATCGTTGGTTGCCCAAGAACCTTTGTTAGACACTTAGACTCTGATATCATATGAGAATTGGCCATAACTTAACTTTATAAAAATGACTTATAAGGAGATGACTACATCTATTTGTAAATTCATGTCTTGATCTTATCACATCTATAGAGAAATTTTTCACTATATTCAATTACAAGTATCTTATGTCATTCAAAGAAAAAGAAAATATGTCTTCATTTGTCTTAAACTCACTACTCTAGCATTAATTCACAAGATCAATTATAACATTTTTAGACTTACTTAATAACGTTATCATTTAATTCATTATATTCCCTTTCTATATCGTTTGATTTCTAAGAGAAAAGGAATTACTAATTGGTTTTTAATCTTGATAAAAATATTTTTAAAGAAACAAATTATATGAATCATCTACTATACTAAACATACCAGAGTTAAAAACAATTGTAAAGGTGGATATGATAAATAATAAAAAAAACAGGCATAGAAAATTAAAATTTATTTATTTAGGTTTCGTGATACATTTTATTACATAGAATTTCACTATACTATGAATAACTTATTTAATATTATTCAAACTCTCCAAACATAAAGCAATATATGTATGCACGACATGCACACACCTACAAAATAAGAAATATTTATCAGTGTCTGGATTTTTTAATGAAAGTCTAAACAAACGATGAAGAGAAAAAAAATAATTACCATGGCATATGTTAAGGATGACTTTTTTAGCATTTACTTCGACATTCTTTCACACACTTATCAAAATCCTCAACCAACCGCTCTCCGAGACATTGTGCGTCACACTTTATTTCACAAAATGGTTCTGCTAATTTGATTGATCCATATTCTTGAGAATCAGGGATGCATTCAACTTGTATTACAACGAACATAATCATTAACATCACCATGATACTAATTTTTACGGTGCTTATTGCCATCCTTTTTTTTTATGTGTATCTCTTATCAACTTTTTAAGTTCTACTTTTTATGATTTTCTTAAATTCTACATATGACAATATTTATAGTCAAAAAATGCATGCGTAAAAGAAATGAAAAAAATCTTATATTCAACAAAATAAACACCATTACCTAAATCTGAATTATACAAATAATTTACTTAATATATACTATGAGAATATTATTACTATTATTTTACCAATTATTAATATTATTATTACTATTATATTCTTCATATAAAAATATTTTTTCATTTAGGAAATGAAATAATTAATAGGTAAAAAAAGTAAAATATTGATGTTGAATTACCTAAGATAAAATTTAAATTGATTTCTTTTTCCTTTTTATTTAATATTTCAAAAGGAAAATAGTTTACTAAATAAATATTCAAAACTTTTCATTATTTTTTTTCCATGATTTGCTAGTCCTACAAGGAAAAAATCACTTAATGATTATAAAAAATAAGGTTGATATATATTTAAATTTGAATATTACCCAATGTAATGGTTAATAGCTCTGAGTTTTGAATTTTTATATATAATGGATTATATTGAGAAAGGAATGTTTTCATATTTCTATGGATTATATAATTCTAATATAGAATGAAAAATATTATCTTATATGTTTGAACAACATAATTAAGATATTCAGATACATTTTAAAATAAAAATTTCACAATTAAACAAAGAAACTTATCCAAAAAAAAGAAAAAAAAAATTGATTTTTTAATGAGTTAAAGTTCACGCTATCATTTTGTCTCCACTCTCAATTAAAACACATTTAAGGTAACAATGTTGTAATACCCCAACCAGATAGAATCTAAAATGTCATAACCAGTATATTAAAAAGGTGGTACTAATACATCAAAGTAGCATAAAACTTATATAAGTATATGAAGTCACATAAGATACATCAAATGCGCGTACAAGGTACAACATGTTCAAATATTCAATATAATAATATACACAATGAAAGACAAAATAAAAAGGAAATCCTCCCTGCATCCATTGACTTGCCTTTCTGTTTTCCAAAAACTTGATCAATTGGAAATTGCAAAAGACAATTTGGGGTGAGATGATAACATTTAAATGGAGTTTTACTAAATGGTTAGGGTCATCCAAGACTACAAGAGATTCAGCAAGGTTCTACCACTCACATGTTTAGAAACGAAATAAAAGTAAATCGAGGATTAACCTGCCTCATACACTATGGAAATGTCGATACACTCGCTATAACGTCCATGTACACCTCATGAGGAATCTAGCTTCATGGAACGTCAAATGCCTTATAGCGATTCTCATATCAAGCATTGTTTTTTAAAATTGTTGACTTCCTACTAGTTCTTTTGTAAATTAGGGTTTTAAAATGTGACCTATAACATTGTCTTGATTGACGATCCTGATTACGAGTTTACAAATAGGCATGCACTAATTATTTTGACATTCGTTATATGTATTTCAATAGTTCTTTCAGAACAATTGTGATCAATTGCAGACATGTTGTAAACAACTATAACATCATCCAAAACTCAAATAATGCAATTTTGCTTACTTGTAATTGATTACAATACTTATCAGAAGAATGCAGAATTTCATATTTCTAACACATGTAATTGATTACATATATAATGCTATCAATTACGTACTTCCAAAATTGAATAAACAATTTTATTTTTATTTTTCATGCATCCAAACTAGTTTCTTAATTCTTCATATCCACAAATAGCATCTCAAACACAATCCAAACATTTTATGGGTAGAAATTAAGCATACAATCACAATCAACAATCTTAACAAAAAAAATCAAAATATCAAGTAATTAAACAAGTAGTCACACAACCAAGAATCCTTTATTCCCACCTCAACAATTGAGTTCTAAAATCTTCGTGGAATTGGTGAAGATGGATGATGGCATGAATGCTCTAATGATCTCTTGAGCTCTCATTTCTTATTTCTTCTTTCAGGAATAGCTCTTTCCTTTTACATGAAAAACAAAAAGGTTATTTTGGAGCCCTTCCTTCTCTATCTATCTCTCTCTCTCTCTCTCTCTCTCTCTCTCTCTCTCTCTCTCATTTTTCCAAAGTGAAAAATAAGGGAAATTTTGAAAACATAAATGGGTCTTTATATGGTCTAATAAAAAGACTCAATTGTCGCTCTTCCTAACCCAGTTTTCCAATATACCCTCAACGACTTTACCTGTCAGACTTACTAAAGATAAATTTCTTCTTTAAAACCAATAAGTCGCGATTTGATCAAGATGCAAGTGAGGTATTACAAATGTAGATAGAAAATATGTGAAAATTTTAAATTAAAGAAAACATTACTTTTAGAAAGGTGTTTAAATTTCAAAAGAGAAATATATGAATATATAAAAATAAATAAATTGAAATTTGAAATCAAATAAATAATATTTTTATAACATTGCTTCACATTTATTTATTTTAATATACCACGCATTACGAAAAAAGTATTCATCTAAAATACTTTTATTAAAATAATAACTTAAATAATATAATGTTTATATAATAACAACTCTTTATATAAATCACTAAAACACTATAAATGTGTTTAATGTTATTACATTGTACATATAAAAGAGTTTACTAATGATATGGCTAATATATCAAGGGATTTACTTATTTACTCATGAGACTAACAATTAATATAAAACATTATTTATACGTAATTCTAGTATAGTTATGCATACACATATGAGACATCACCTACACGTGAAGATATCATAAATTTTTTTAACACATAGATATGTAAAATAACTAAAATAATATTATCAAATTTAAATTTTATTAACACATAAAAATGTAAAATAAATTATATGAAAATTATATTTATTTTTCATTTATTCATTAGATAACCAGTTTGTATATATTTTTCCATTTTCAAACATACAACAAATGTATTTATTTAAAAAAAAAATCAACTGTCAAAGAACATTTATAATTTCCGCATATACATAAAATATTTATGTATTACCAACATCTATTACAATCACCAACAAAACAACAACAGAAGTAGATAACATCTAAAAAAATAACATTTAAATCGCAAATGACCAAAGATGTATCCAAAAACTACATTGGAATTCCCTTACACAAATGTTTATATATAAGATATCAATATAGGAAGAAAAAACAAACTAAAAGGGCACGTTACGGTCATTATGAATTCTTAGTGATGCCTTTCGGTGTGACTAATGCTCCAGCTGTTTTTATGGATTACATGAACCGCATATTTCAGGCTTACTTGGACCAATTTGTGGTAATCTTTATTGACGATATTCTTATTTATTCTCGTACTCCACAAGAGCACGGAGAACATCTGAGAATTGTCTTATCGGTATTGCAAGAGAAGCGATTGTTTGCTAAGTTGAGTAAGTGTGAGTTTTGGATGACGGAAGTTTATTTTTTCGGACATGTTATATCTCAAGGTGGTGTGGCAGTGGATCCATCAAAGGTAGAAGCAGTGATTAATTGGGAGAGACCGAGAAATGTTTCAGAAGTTAGAAGTTTCTTGGGTTTGGCTGGTTATTATAGAAGGTTCATTAAAGGTTTTTCTCAATTGGCCTTACCAATGACGTAACTTACTCGGAAGGATTTTGCTTTTGAGTGGGATTCGGGTTGTGAACAAAGTTTTATGAAATTAAAGGAAGGTTTGACGAGTGCTCCAGTATTAATTATTCCTGATCCTAACAACTCTTACGAAGTATTTTGTGATGCTTCTAAGAGGGGATTAGGGGGTGTTCTGATGCAAGGCGGTTAAGTAGTAGCTTATGCTTCTCGACAGTTAAAAGTTCATGAGAAGAATTATCAAACTCATGATTTGGAACTAGCTGCAGTGGTGTTTGCCCTAAAGGTGTGGCGTCATTATTTGTATGGTGTACGTTTTGAAATGTTCAGTGACCACAAAAGTTTGAAGTATTTGTTCGACCAAAAAGAGTTGAATATGCGACAGAGAAGGTGGATGGAGTACTTAAAGGGTTATGATTTAGAATTGAAGTATCATCCCGGAAAGGCGAATAAAGTCGCGGATGCTTTAAGTCGGAAAATGGTTCATAGTGCAGAATTGATGATTTTGGAGTATTCATTGTTGGAAAAGTTTAGAGATCTTAATCTCCAGTTTGTGTGGACTCCGAATGGTGTAATTATGGGAAATTTGAATGTCAATTCTACCCTAAGAGTTGAGATTCAACAAGAACAATTGTTAGAGGAGGAGTTACAAGAATTGTTACTTCAACCGGGTTTTACACGAGCAACAGATGGGATTGTTCTGTTTAATCAACGGATTTGTGTTCCGAAGAATGAGGCATTGAAAAGGAAGATTTTAGATGAAGCTCATAAGGGTACTTTTACGATACATCCTGGTTCTTCGAAGATGTATCAGGATTTAAAGAAGGATTATTGGTGGTCTGGGATGAAAAAGGATATAGCGGAATATGTGTCAGAATGTGCGGTGTGCCAACAGGTAAAGATTGAACACCAAAGGCCGAGTGGTCTGTTACGACCTTTGGATATTCCAGTTTGGAAGTGGGATAGTATTTCTATGGACTTTACAGTGGGTTTACCCCGTACCCAAGGTGGGTATGATTCTATTTGGGTAATTGTAGATCGACTAACGAAATCTGCACATTTCTTAGCCGTGAAGACTACTTATAAGGCAAGTCATCTTGCAAGGTTGTTTATTGTTGAGATTGTGAGATTGCATGGTATTCCTTCTAGTATTGTGTCCGATAGAGATCCGAAGTTTACTTCGAGATTTTGGAAAGTGTTCCAACAAGCGATGGGTACGAATTTGCGTTTGAGCACGTCGAATCATCCTCAGACGGATGGTCAGACTGAGCGAACAATACAGACGATGGAGGATAATTTAAGAGCTTGTGTGCTAGAGAGTAGAGGGAATTGGAAAGAACTTTTACCATTAATTGAGTTTTCCTATAACAACAGTTACCATGCGAGCATCGGTATGGCTCCGTATGAAGCATTGTATGGGAGGAAGTGTAGGACACCGTTGTGCTGGGCTGAAATTGGCGAAGATAGAATTTTGGGACCCGAGATTATTCAAGAGACTACGGAAAAGATTCAAATGATCCGTGAGAAAGTTAAACAAGCACAAGATCGTCAAAAGAGTTATGCGGACAATCGTAGGAGACCTTTAGAATTTGAGGAAGGTGATCATGTATTTCTGAAAGTTACTCCGAGATTGAGATTGAAAGGACCATTTAAGTCACGTAAATTAAGTCCGAGATACGTGGGACCGTATCAGATTTTAGAAAGGATTGGTGAAGTTGCTTACAGATTAGCCTTACCACCCTCTCTATCTGAAATGCATGATGTTTTTCACGTATCTCAGCTCCGTAAGTTTATTCCTGATCCTCTTCAACCCATTCTACCCGAATCAGTGGAAATTGAAGCGGATTTGACTTTTGAACCATAACCGAATCGTATTGTGGGAAGAGAAACAAAATTGTTAAGGAACAAAGATATTCCACTTGTTAAGGTGCAATGGGATATGACGCATCCGGGCGATGCTACTTGGGAACTAGAATCAGAAATGCGAGATTCTTATCCACATCTGTTCAGGTAATATTCTTAATTCGAGGACGAATTTCTGTTTAAGGAGTGGAGGATGTAATACCCCATAAATTTATAAACGCTCTGGTGAATATTATTATGATCAACTGGGTTCCGGAGTACTCTGAGAAATTATTTGATAAAATAATTAGAGTAAACTGACGGACTCAGAGTCGATTAAGTTAATAGTATTTAACGTTGAGTTTTTATAATTTGATGTACTTGAGCTAATTTTGGACATTTAGTAGTGTTACTAAAAATGATAGTTTCTATACTATCTATTTTCTTTTCATTTTCCTTGGAAAAACAAACAAAAGATAGAAACAAAAGGAAAAAAGAGGAGAAAGGAAAAGTGAAAGAAGGAAAAGGAGAGAAATTTCTCAAGAAGCTCAAGATCATCATCAAGCTTCAACTCTTCATCTTTTCATCTAAGTATCAACCTCCTCGTCTAGTAATCCAGGTGGGTTCTAGTTAGACTCTTTAGAGTAGAGTTATTTTGAGTTTAGAGTTAGATTGGAAATTGGGAAAAATGGGTATTTTGGTATAAAATCATGAATCTAACTGTTAAAATTCAATGTTTGGTTATATGTTACACTGGTTGTGATGTTATAACATGTTTTGATGCATTTTGATTGATGAAAATGGGATTTTGGGGTGATTTTGGATCAACCCGTAAACAGGAAATTCTGCAGGTTTTTCTGCATTTTTCTCTGCCCATACGCGTATGGAGCATGTCAATACGCGTATGGGGCTTGTCATTACGCATACGACAAGGGAAATATGCGTATGGCAATTTTAAAAGGAATTTTCAAGGAAAAACGTCTCTGCCCATACGCGTACGGCCTTGGGCAATACGCGTATGGATGGCCGAGCATTTTGAGCAATACGCGTATCGCTTGGGGCAATACGCATATGGCTGGGCGAGCATTTGGGCAATACGCGTATGGGTTGTGCCAATACGCGTATGGCCAGGGGAAATGCAGATTTCTGCTGTTGTGAATTATTTTTCCGATCAATTATTTCAAACGCCGTAACTTTTTGTACGTAACTCGGATTTGAACAATATTGGTATCGTTGGAAAGATAATAAAATGTACTTTCTTATTTCAATGGTTTTAAGATTGTCGTCCGATTTAATTAAGTCGGGATTTCTGGAATAGTGTCGTCTTATCGACTTTTATCTATTAATTGTGTGTAATTATTGTTGACAATGTATGCATGTTAAAATATGGACTAGGCAGGGTGAGGATTATTACCAAAACTGTGTCCGAAGTGTGAATTATTCCATGTGTGGCAAAGCTCGTGCATGAAAGGCCGAGGCGTGTGCATTCTGCTTATCAATAACCACAGTTGTGCGGTGTAGTTCATGAGACTCGAGCACCTCCTCTGAACATTATACACAACTACTTGGCAGGTTTGAGTCCCGTGTTAAGTACGATTGGAGCCTACGGGTAAAGAGACTTGTGACGGTGTACAGGCCGTGAGAAGTGACGGATCACGGTGTACGGACCGGTGATCCCGAATCCAATCGTATGCCAAGTAGCTACAAGGATCCATGACTCGGATCGCCTTCTAGATGTAGAAGGGTACGGGAAAAGGGGATGCCTTGGTATTGGTTATTGATATGTGAGTTCTTGAGTGTACGGACTCAGAACGTACTTCGGTACTTTGTGAATCCTTGAGTTACAGGCTCAAGAGGTACTTTGGTACTAGTGTGAGTTTACAGGCTCACCGCGATGGTTACTTGCGTGTGGGTACTCATGATCTTTCCCCTTTCCCCTTGGACATGAGTTAGGATTATTAGAACCTTGTAAAGCCGAGTGGACTTTAAGATAGGGAACTCACTGAGATTTGATGTATCTCACCCCACTGTTGTTGTTTACATCACAGGTTCTGCAGGTTCAGCGAAGGGTAAGGACAAGGTTATTTGACTTTCCTTATGGATCGTAGTTTTGTGATGGCATGGCTTCCGCTATGGCGTTATGTTTTGAGATCATTGTTTTGATCTAGTTCTTAGTTTTTATCATTTTGGAACATCTTGTATACGTAATGCCTTAGACTTTTAGGTGTTTTTGTATTAGAGGCATTTATGTGTATAATGTGTTAACTAGGAACTTATTATGTTTCAGTACCAACAGTGAAACTCATGTATAATATGTGATTTGATGCATGTATTAGTATATGGTCTTTACAGTTGGTATCAGAGCAGGTTGTATCCTCGACCTAGCCATGAAATAGAATAAGTGTTTCTTTCCGTTTCAGATACGTGGTGTCGCCGTTGGTCTTGTATGTTATATTTGTAGTATTGGGCCTGATCAACTTAATTCTATTTGTATGACATTCAGGAACATGGCTGACGGACGTAGAAACAACCGTGGGAGACCCAGAACTCCGAGGACTACTCCAGCTGGGACGGTTCCGCAGGGTGATGAAGGGAATGCCCCTTTGTACCAATTTATGCAACAGATGCAGCAGCAGCAGAATCAGTTCATGCAAGGAATGATGCAGCAAATGGCTGATGGTCTGCATCCTCCAGTGGTTATTCCGGAAGTTACAGGAGGAACCTACAGGGAATTTGTTCGTATGAATCCTCCGGAGTTTCAAGGAGGGCTAGATCCGGTGAAGGCACACGAATGGATAACAGGTATGGAACGGATTTTTCAGATAGTTCATTGTAGTGAGGAGAATAAGGTGGTCTTTGCTTCTCACTGGTTGAAGGGTCCTGCCATGAGGTGGTGGGAGAGCGCTTCAGCCTTGATGACAACTCAGGAGGTGCCGAAAGTGTGGGAACAGTTTAAGGTAATCTTTATGGAGAAATATTTTCCGAGTTCATTAAGGTCTCAAAAGGAGTTTGAGTTCCAACAGTTGAGACAGGGAAATTTATTAGTGGCTTCCTATGCGGAAAAGTTTGAGATCATGGCTGACTATTCTAGACAGACCATGTATGCTCCTGACGAGAGGTGGAAGATAGATCAGTTTCTGTTTGGGTTAAGGGCTGAAATTTCACACAGCGTGTCTCAACGGGAATTTGCTACTTATGCTGAAATGTTATGACAATGTTATGTAGCGGAAAATAGTTTGAAAAAGGTACAAATGGAGGTGGATTTGAACAGGGCAACTCAGGGTGACCGTGCAAGGTCGAATCAACAGTTTAGGCAAAGGCAACAGTCTTCCAAAGGGAAGCAAGTACAGGGCTCTAGAACTAGTGTGCCTCCAGTATGTCGCACTTGTGGGAGGAGTCATTTTGGTAGGTGCTATTCGGATGGAATACGGTGTTATCAGTGTAACAAGATGGGTCATGTAGCGAGAGATTGTCCTCAGAGTAGGAATCCGGCACAAGGGAAGACTACTGGTCGAGTATATACTCTGGATGCAAGGAAAGCAAAGGGTGATAATTCCTTGATTGCGGGTACGTGTTTTGTTAATGGTCAACCTTGTTTTGTTTTATTTGATTGTGGGGTAACGCATTCTTTTGTGTCCACGCGTTGTGTGAAATGACTTGGGTTGCAAACTATTCCTTTGTTTCCTCCTATGGTGGTTACTACTGCCATGGATGAAATGGTTGAAACACCGCTGATGTGTGAAAATTGTGTTTTGTCGGTGAATGAAAGAGTCTTCCAGATTGATCTTATTTGCTTGCCGCTTAAGAAAGTGGATGTTGTTCTAGGAATGGACTGGCTTTCAGCTAATTCGATTTTTATCGGTTGTGAGGAGAAGTTAATTATTATTCCATCTGCTGAGGCTACTCCGAAAGATGTATTATCAACGATTTTAGAAGGTACGGTGGGAGTGGTAAATTTCTTGTTTGAGAAAGAGAAATCTGTTCTATTGGTTCTTACTAAGGAAGGAAGTAGTGAACAGCAAGTTCTGAGTATTCCAATAGTGTGTGAGTTTCCTGAAGTGTTTCCTGAGGATGTTTCTTCTCTTCCTCCGGAGAGAGAAGTTGAGTTCTCTATTGACCTGGTACCGGGAACGGCTCCTATATCCGTTTCTCCTTATCGGATGGCACCGCTTGAATTAAGAGAATTGAAGGACCAATTAGAGGACTTGATGTCTAAGCATTTTGTTAGGCCTAGTGTTTCACCGTGGGGAGTTCCAGTGTTGTTGGTAAAGAAGAAAGATGGGGGAATGCGTTTGTGCATTGATTATCGTAAGTTGAATAAATTTACCATTAAGAACAAGTATCCCTTACCCAGGATAGACGACTTGTTAGATCAATTGAAGGGAGCCTGTGTGTTCTCAAAGATTGATTTACGGTCGGGTTATCATCAGATTCGAGTGAAGAGTTCCGATGTGCCAAAGACTGCATTTAGGACACGTTACGGTCATTATGAATTCTTAGTGATGCCTTTCGGTGTGACTAATGCTCCAGCTGTTTTTATGGATTACATGAACCGCATATTTCAGGCTTACTTGGACCAATTTGTGGTAATCTTTATTGACGATATTCTTATTTATTCTCGTACTCCACAAGAGCACGGAGAACATCTGAGAATTGTCTTATCGGTATTGCAAGAGAAGCGATTGTTTGCTAAGTTGAGTAAGTGTGAGTTTTGGATGACGGAAGTTTATTTTTTCGGACATGTTATATCTCAAGGTGGTGTGGCAGTGGATCCATCAAAGGTAGAAGCAGTGATTAATTGGGAGAGACCGAGAAATGTTTCAGAAGTTAGAAGTTTCTTGGGTTTGGCTGGTTATTATAGAAGGTTCATTAAAGGTTTTTCTCAATTGGCCTTACCAATGACGTAACTTACTCGGAAGGATTTTGCTTTTGAGTGGGATTCGGGTTGTGAACAAAGTTTTATGAAATTAAAGGAAGGTTTGACGAGTGCTCCAGTATTAATTATTCCTGATCCTAACAACTCTTACGAAGTATTTTGTGATGCTTCTAAGAGGGGATTAGGGGGTGTTCTGATGCAAGGCGGTTAAGTAGTAGCTTATGCTTCTCGACAGTTAAAAGTTCATGAGAAGAATTATCAAACTCATGATTTGGAACTAGCTGCAGTGGTGTTTGCCCTAAAGGTGTGGCGTCATTATTTGTATGGTGTACGTTTTGAAATGTTCAGTGACCACAAAAGTTTGAAGTATTTGTTCGACCAAAAGGAGTTGAATATGCGACAGAGAAGGTGGATGGAGTACTTAAAGGGTTATGATTTAGAATTGAAGTATCATCCCGGAAAGGCGAATAAAGTCGCGGATGCTTTAAGTCGGAAAATGGTTCATAGTGCAGAATTGATGATTTTGGAGTATTCATTGTTGGAAAAGTTTAGAGATCTTAATCTCCAGTTTGTGTGGACTCCGAATGGTGTAATTATGGGAAATTTGAATGTCAATTCTACCCTAAGAGTTGAGATTCAACAAGAACAATTGTTAGAGGAGGAGTTACAAGAATTGTTACTTCAACCGGGTTTTACACGAGCAACAGATGGGATTGTTCTGTTTAATCAACGGATTTGTGTTCCGAAGAATGAGGCATTGAAAAGGAAGATTTTAGATGAAGCTCATAAGGGTACTTTTACGATACATCCTGGTTCTTCGAAGATGTATCAGGATTTAAAGAAGGATTATTGGTGGTCTGGGATGAAAAAGGATATAGCGGAATATGTGTCAGAATGTGCGGTGTGCCAACAGGTAAAGATTGAACACCAAAGGCCGAGTGGTCTGTTACGACCTTTGGATATTCCAGTTTGGAAGTGGGATAGTATTTCTATGGACTTTACAGTGGGTTTACCCCGTACCCAAGGTGGGTATGATTCTATTTGGGTAATTGTAGATCGACTAACGAAATCTGCACATTTCTTAGCCGTGAAGACTACTTATAAGGCAAGTCATCTTGCAAGGTTGTTTATTGTTGAAATTGTGAGATTGCATGGTATTCCTTCTAGTATTGTGTCCGATAGAGATCCGAAGTTTACTTCGAGATTTTGGAAAGTGTTCCAACAAGCGATGGGTACGAATTTGCGTTTGAGCACGTCGAATCATCCTCAGACGGATGGTCAGACTGAGCGAACAATACAGACGATGGAGGATAATTTAAGAGCTTGTGTGCTAGAGAGTAGAGGGAATTGGAAAGAACTTTTACCATTAATTGAGTTTTCCTATAACAACAGTTACCATGCGAGCATCGGTATGGCTCCGTATGAAGCATTGTATGGGAGGAAGTGTAGGACACCGTTGTGCTGGGCTGAAATTGGCGAAGATAGAATTTTGGGACCCGAGATTATTCAAGAGACTACGGAAAAGATTCAAATGATCCGTGAGAAAGTTAAACAAGCACAAGATCGTCAAAAGAGTTATGCGGACAATCGTAGGAGACCTTTAGAATTTGAGGAAGGTGATCATGTATTTCTGAAAGTTACTCCGAGATTGAGATTGAAAGGACCATTTAAGTCACGTAAATTAAGTCCGAGATACGTGGGACCGTATCAGATTTTAGAAAGGATTGGTGAAGTTGCTTACAGATTAGCCTTACCACCCTCTCTATCTGAAATGCATGATGTTTTTCACGTATCTCAGCTCCGTAAGTTTATTCCTGATCCTCTTCAACCCATTCTACCCGAATCAGTGGAAATTGAAGCGGATTTGACTTTTGAACCATAACCGAATCGTATTGTGGGAAGAGAAACAAAAGTGTTAAGGAACAAAGATATTCCACTTGTTAAGGTGCAATGGGATATGACGCATCCGGGCGATGCTACTTGGGAACTAGAATCGGAAATGCGAGATTCTTATCCACATCTGTTCAGGTAATATTCTTAATTCGAGGACGAATTTCTGTTTAAGGAGGGGAGGATGTAATACCCCATAAATTTATAAACGCTCTGGTGAATATTATTATGATCAACTGGGTTCCGGAGTACTCTGAGAAATTATTTGATAAAATAATTAGAGTAAACTGACGGACTCAGAGTCGATTAAGTTAATAGTATTTAACGTTGAGTTTTTATAATTTGATGTACTTGAGCTAATTTTGGACATTTAGTAGTGTTACTAAAAATGATAGTTTCTATACTATCTATTTTCTTTTCATTTTCCTTGGAAAAACAAACAAAAGATAGAAACAAAAGGAAAAAAGAGGAGAAAGGAAAAGTGAAAGAAGGAAAAGGAGAGAAATTTCTCAAGAAGCTCAAGATCATCATCAAGCTTCAACTCTTCATCTTTTCATCTAAGTATCAACCTCCTCGTCTAGTAATCCAGGTGGGTTCTAGTTAGACTCTTTAGAGTAGAGTTATTTTGAGTTTAGAGTTAGATTGGAAATTGGGAAAAATGGGTATTTTGGTATAAAATCATGAATCTAACTGTTAAAATTCAATGTTTGGTTATATGTTACACTGGTTGTGATGTTATAACATGTTTTGATGCATTTTGATTGATGAAAATGGGATTTTGGGGTGATTTTGGATCAACCCGTAAACAGGAAATTCTGCAGGTTTTTCTGCATTTTTCTCTGCCCATACGCGTATGGAGCATGTCAATACGCGTATGGGGCTTGTCATTACGCATACGACAAGGGAAATATGCGTATGGCAATTTTAAAAGGAATTTTCAAGGAAAAACGTCTCTGCCCATACGCGTACGGCCTTGGGCAATACGCGTATGGATGGCCGAGCATTTTGAGCAATACGCGTATCGCTTGGGGCAATACGCATATGGCTGGGCGAGCATTTGGGCAATACGCGTATGGGTTGTGCCAATACGCGTATGGCCAGGGGAAATGCAGATTTCTGCTGTTGTGAATTATTTTTCCGATCAATTATTTCAAACGCCGTAACTTTTTGTACGTAACTCGGATTTGAACAATATTGGTATCGTTGGAAAGATAATAAAATGTACTTTCTTATTTCAATGGTTTTAAGATTGTCGTCCGATTTAATTAAGTCGGGATTTCTGGAATAGTGTCGTCTTATCGACTTTTATCTATTAATTGTGTGTAATTATTGTTGACAATGTATGCATGTTAAAATATGGACTAGGCAGGGTGAGGATTATTACCAAAACTGTGTCCGAAGTGTGAATTATTCCATGTGTGGCAAAGCTCGTGCATGAAAGGCCGAGGCGTGTGCATTCTGCTTATCAATAACCACAGTTGTGCGGTGTAGTTCATGAGACTCGAGCACCTCCTCTGAACATTATACACAACTACTTGGCAGGTTTGAGTCCCGTGTTAAGTACGATTGGAGCCTACGGGTAAAGAGACTTGTGACGGTGTACAGGCCGTGAGAAGTGACGGATCACGGTGTACGGACCGGTGATCCCGAATCCAATCGTATGCCAAGTAGCTACAAGGATCCATGACTCGGATCGCCTTCTAGATGTAGAAGGGTACGGGAAAAGGGGATGCCTTGGTATTGGTTATTGATATGTGAGTTCTTGAGTGTACGGACTCAGAACGTACTTCGGTACTTTGTGAATCCTTGAGTTACAGGCTCAAGAGGTACTTTGGTACTAGTGTGAGTTTACAGGCTCACCGCGATGGTTACTTGCGTGTGGGTACTCATGATCTTTCCCCTTTCCCCTTGGACATGAGTTAGGATTATTAGAACCTTGTAAAGCCGAGTGGACTTTAAGATAGGGAACTCACTGAGATTTGATGTATCTCACCCCACTGTTGTTGTTTACATCACAGGTTCTGCAGGTTCAGCGAAGGGTAAGGACAAGGTTATTTGACTTTCCTTATGGATCGTAGTTTTGTGATGGCATGGCTTCCGCTATGGCGTTATGTTTTGAGATCATTGTTTTGATCTAGTTCTTAGTTTTTATCATTTTGGAACATCTTGTATACGTAATGCCTTAGACTTTTAGGTGTTTTTGTATTAGAGGCATTTATGTGTATAATGTGTTAACTAGGAACTTATTATGTTTCAGTACCAACAGTGAAACTCATGTATAATATGTGATTTGATGCATGTATTAGTATATGGTCTTTACAGTTGGTATCAGAGCAGGTTGTATCCTCGACCTAGCCATGAAATAGAATAAGTGTTTCTTTCCGTTTCAGATACGTGGTGTCGCCGTTGGTCTTGTATGTTATATTTGTAGTATTGGGCCTGATCAACTTAATTCTATTTGTATGACATTCAGGAACATGGCTGACGGACGTAGAAACAACCGTGGGAGACCCAGAACTCCGAGGACTACTCCAGCTGGGACGGTTCCGCAGGGTGATGAAGGGAATGCCCCTTTGTACCAATTTATGCAACAGATGCAGCAGCAGCAGAATCAGTTCATGCAAGGAATGATGCAGCAAATGGCTGATGGTTTGCATCCTCCAGTGGTTATTCCGGAAGTTACAGGAGGAACCTACAGGGAATTTGTTCGTATGAATCCTCCGGAGTTTCAAGGAGGGCTAGATCCGGTGAAGGCACACGAATGGATAACAGGTATGGAACGGATTTTTCAGATAGTTCATTGTAGTGAGGAGAATAAGGTGGTCTTTGCTTCTCACTGGTTGAAGGGTCCTGCCATGAGGTGGTGGGAGAGCGCTTCAGCCTTGATGACAACTCAGGAGGTGCCGAAAGTGTGGGAACAGTTTAAGGTAATCTTTATGGAGAAATATTTTCCGAGTTCATTAAGGTCTCAAAAGGAGTTTGAGTTCCAACAGTTGAGACAGGGAAATTTATTAGTGGCTTCCTATGCGGAAAAGTTTGAGATCATGGCTGACTATTCTAGACAGACCATGTATGCTCCTGACGAGAGGTGGAAGATAGATCAGTTTCTGTTTGGGTTAAGGGCTGAAATTTCACACAGCGTGTCTCAACGGGAATTTGCTACTTATGCTGAAATGTTATGACAATGTTATGTAGCGGAAAATAGTTTGAAAAAGGTACAAATGGAGGTGGATTTGAACAGGGCAACTCAGGGTGACCGTGCAAGGTCGAATCAACAGTTTAGGCAAAGGCAACAGTCTTCCAAAGGGAAGCAAGTACAGGGCTCTAGAACTAGTGTGCCTCCAGTATGTCGCACTTGTGGGAGGAGTCATTTTGGTAGGTGCTATTCGGATGGAATACGGTGTTATCAGTGTAACAAGATGGGTCATGTAGCGAGAGATTGTCCTCAGAGTAGGAATCCGGCACAAGGGAAGACTACTGGTCGAGTATATACTCTGGATGCAAGGAAAGCAAAGGGTGATAATTCCTTGATTGCGGGTACGTGTTTTGTTAATGGTCAACCTTGTTTTGTTTTATTTGATTGTGGGGTAACGCATTCTTTTGTGTCCACGCGTTGTGTGAAATGACTTGGGTTGCAAACTATTCCTTTGTTTCCTCCTATGGTGGTTACTACTGCCATGGATGAAATGGTTGAAACACCGCTGATGTGTGAAAATTGTGTTTTGTCGGTGAATGAAAGAGTCTTCCAGATTGATCTTATTTGCTTGCCGCTTAAGAAAGTGGATGTTGTTCTAGGAATGGACTGGCTTTCAGCTAATTCGATTTTTATCGGTTGTGAGGAGAAGTTAATTATTATTCCATCTGCTGAGGCTACTCCGAAAGATGTATTATCAACGATTTTAGAAGGTACGGTGGGAGTGGTAAATTTCTTGTTTGAGAAAGAGAAATCTGTTCTATTGGTTCTTACTAAGGAAGGAAGTAGTGAACAGCAAGTTCTGAGTATTCCAATAGTGTGTGAGTTTCCTGAAGTGTTTCCTGAGGATGTTTCTTCTCTTCCTCCGGAGAGAGAAGTTGAGTTCTCTATTGACCTGGTACCGGGAACGGCTCCTATATCCGTTTCTCCTTATCGGATGGCACCGCTTGAATTAAGAGAATTGAAGGACCAATTAGAGGACTTGATGTCTAAGCATTTTGTTAGGCCTAGTGTTTCACCGTGGGGAGTTCCAGTGTTGTTGGTAAAGAAGAAAGATGGGGGAATGCGTTTGTGCATTGATTATCGTAAGTTGAATAAATTTACCATTAAGAACAAGTATCCCTTACCCAGGATAGACGACTTGTTAGATCAATTGAAGGGAGCCTGTGTGTTCTCAAAGATTGATTTACGGTCGGGTTATCATCAGATTCGAGTGAAGAGTTCCGATGTGCCAAAGACTGCATTTAGGACACGTTACGGTCATTATGAATTCTTAGTGATGCCTTTCGGTGTGACTAATGCTCCAGCTGTTTTTATGGATTACATGAACCGCATATTTCAGGCTTACTTGGACCAATTTGTGGTAATCTTTATTGACGATATTCTTATTTATTCTCGTACTCCACAAGAGCACGGAGAACATCTGAGAATTGTCTTATCGGTATTGCAAGAGAAGCGATTGTTTGCTAAGTTGAGTAAGTGTGAGTTTTGGATGACGGAAGTTTATTTTTTCGGACATGTTATATCTCAAGGTGGTGTGGCAGTGGATCCATCAAAGGTAGAAGCAGTGATTAATTGGGAGAGACCGAGAAATGTTTCAGAAGTTAGAAGTTTCTTGGGTTTGGCTGGTTATTATAGAAGGTTCATTAAAGGTTTTTCTCAATTGGCCTTACCAATGACGTAACTTACTCGGAAGGATTTTGCTTTTGAGTGGGATTCGGGTTGTGAACAAAGTTTTATGAAATTAAAGGAAGGTTTGACGAGTGCTCCAGTATTAATTATTCCTGATCCTAACAACTCTTACGAAGTATTTTGTGATGCTTCTAAGAGGGGATTAGGGGGTGTTCTGATGCAAGGCGGTTAAGTAGTAGCTTATGCTTCTCGACAGTTAAAAGTTCATGAGAAGAATTATCAAACTCATGATTTGGAACTAGCTGCAGTGGTGTTTGCCCTAAAGGTGTGGCGTCATTATTTGTATGGTGTACGTTTTGAAATGTTCAGTGACCACAAAAGTTTGAAGTATTTGTTCGACCAAAAGGAGTTGAATATGCGACAGAGAAGGTGGATGGAGTACTTAAAGGGTTATGATTTAGAATTGAAGTATCATCCCGGAAAGGCGAATAAAGTCGCGGATGCTTTAAGTCGGAAAATGGTTCATAGTGCAGAATTGATGATTTTGGAGTATTCATTGTTGGAAAAGTTTAGAGATCTTAATCTCCAGTTTGTGTGGACTCCGAATGGTGTAATTATGGGAAATTTGAATGTCAATTCTACCCTAAGAGTTGAGATTCAACAAGAACAATTGTTAGAGGAGGAGTTACAAGAATTGTTACTTCAACCGGGTTTTACACGAGCAACAGATGGGATTGTTCTGTTTAATCAACGGATTTGTGTTCCGAAGAATGAGGCATTGAAAAGGAAGATTTTAGATGAAGCTCATAAGGGTACTTTTACGATACATCCTGGTTCTTCGAAGATGTATCAGGATTTAAAGAAGGATTATTGGTGGTCTGGGATGAAAAAGGATATAGCGGAATATGTGTCAGAATGTGCGGTGTGCCAACAGGTAAAGATTGAACACCAAAGGCCGAGTGGTCTGTTACGACCTTTGGATATTCCAGTTTGGAAGTGGGATAGTATTTCTATGGACTTTACAGTGGGTTTACCCCGTACCCAAGGTGGGTATGATTCTATTTGGGTAATTGTAGATCGACTAACGAAATCTGCACATTTCTTAGCCGTGAAGACTACTTATAAGGCAAGTCATCTTGCAAGGTTGTTTATTGTTGAGATTGTGAGATTGCATGGTATTCCTTCTAGTATTGTGTCCGATAGAGATCCGAAGTTTACTTCGAGATTTTGGAAAGTGTTCCAACAAGCGATGGGTACGAATTTGCGTTTGAGCACGTCGAATCATCCTCAGACGGATGGTCAGACTGAGCGAACAATACAGACGATGGAGGATAATTTAAGAGCTTGTGTGCTAGAGAGTAGAGGGAATTGGAAAGAACTTTTACCATTAATTGAGTTTTCCTATAACAACAGTTACCATGCGAGCATCGGTATGGCTCCGTATGAAGCATTGTATGGGAGGAAGTGTAGGACACCGTTGTGCTGGGCTGAAATTGGCGAAGATAGAATTTTGGGACCCGAGATTATTCAAGAGACTACGGAAAAGATTCAAATGATCCGTGAGAAAGTTAAACAAGCACAAGATCGTCAAAAGAGTTATGCGGACAATCGTAGGAGACCTTTAGAATTTGAGGAAGGTGATCATGTATTTCTGAAAGTTACTCCGAGATTGAGATTGAAAGGACCATTTAAGTCACGTAAATTAAGTCCGAGATACGTGGGACCGTATCAGATTTTAGAAAGGATTGGTGAAGTTGCTTACAGATTAGCCTTACCACCCTCTCTATCTGAAATGCATGATGTTTTTCACGTATCTCAGCTCCGTAAGTTTATTCCTGATCCTCTTCAACCCATTCTACCCGAATCAGTGGAAATTGAAGCGGATTTGACTTTTGAACCATAACCGAATCGTATTGTGGGAAGAGAAACAAAAGTGTTAAGGAACAAAGATATTCCACTTGTTAAGGTGCAATGGGATATGACGCATCCGGGCGATGCTACTTGGGAACTAGAATCGGAAATGCGAGATTCTTATCCACATCTGTTCAGGTAATATTCTTAATTCGAGGACGAATTTCTGTTTAAGGAGGGGAGGATGTAATACCCCATAAATTTATAAACGCTCTGGTGAATATTATTATGATCAACTGGGTTCCGGAGTACTCTGAGAAATTATTTGATAAAATAATTAGAGTAAACTGACGGACTCAGAGTCGATTAAGTTAATAGTATTTAACGTTGAGTTTTTATAATTTGATGTACTTGAGCTAATTTTGGACATTTAGTAGTGTTACTAAAAATGATAGTTTCTATACTATCTATTTTCTTTTCATTTTCCTTGGAAAAACAAACAAAAGATAGAAACAAAAGGAAAAAAGAGGAGAAAGGAAAAGTGAAAGAAGGAAAAGGAGAGAAATTTCTCAAGAAGCTCAAGATCATCATCAAGCTTCAACTCTTCATCTTTTCATCTAAGTATCAACCTCCTCGTCTAGTAATCCAGGTGGGTTCTAGTTAGACTCTTTAGAGTAGAGTTATTTTGAGTTTAGAGTTAGATTGGAAATTGGGGAAAAATGGGTATTTTGGTATAAAATCATGAATCTAACTGTTAAAATTCAATGTTTGGTTATATGTTACACTGGTTGTGATGTTATAACATGTTTTGATGCATTTTGATTGATGAAAATGGGATTTTGGGGTGATTTTGGATCAACCCGTAAACAGGAAATTCTGCAGGTTTTTCTGCATTTTTCTCTGCCCATACGCGTATGGAGCATGTCAATACGCGTATGGGGCTTGTCATTACGCATACGACAAGGGAAATATGCGTATGGCAATTTTAAAAGGAATTTTCAAGGAAAAACGTCTCTGCCCATACGCGTACGGCCTTGGGCAATACGCGTATGGATGGCCGAGCATTTTGAGCAATACGCGTATCGCTTGGGGCAATACGCATATGGCTGGGCGAGCATTTGGGCAATACGCGTATGGGTTGTGCCAATACGCGTATGGCCAGGGGAAATGCAGATTTCTGCTGTTGTGAATTATTTTTCCGATCAATTATTTCAAACGCCGTAACTTTTTGTACGTAACTCGGATTTGAACAATATTGGTATCGTTGGAAAGATAATAAAATGTACTTTCTTATTTCAATGGTTTTAAGATTGTCGTCCGATTTAATTAAGTCGGGATTTCTGGAATAGTGTCGTCTTATCGACTTTTATCTATTAATTGTGTGTAATTATTGTTGACAATGTATGCATGTTAAAATATGGACTAGGCAGGGTGAGGATTATTACCAAAACTGTGTCCGAAGTGTGAATTATTCCATGTGTGGCAAAGCTCGTGCATGAAAGGCCGAGGCGTGTGCATTCTGCTTATCAATAACCACAGTTGTGCGGTGTAGTTCATGAGACTCGAGCACCTCCTCTGAACATTATACACAACTACTTGGCAGGTTTGAGTCCCGTGTTAAGTACGATTGGAGCCTACGGGTAAAGAGACTTGTGACGGTGTACAGGCCGTGAGAAGTGACGGATCACGGTGTACGGACCGGTGATCCCGAATCCAATCGTATGCCAAGTAGCTACAAGGATCCATGACTCGGATCGCCTTCTAGATGTAGAAGGGTACGGGAAAAGGGGATGCCTTGGTATTGGTTATTGATATGTGAGTTCTTGAGTGTACGGACTCAGAACGTACTTCGGTACTTTGTGAATCCTTGAGTTACAGGCTCAAGAGGTACTTTGGTACTAGTGTGAGTTTACAGGCTCACCGCGATGGTTACTTGCGTGTGGGTACTCATGATCTTTCCCCTTTCCCCTTGGACATGAGTTAGGATTATTAGAACCTTGTAAAGCCGAGTGGACTTTAAGATAGGGAACTCACTGAGATTTGATGTATCTCACCCCACTGTTGTTGTTTACATCACAGGTTCTGCAGGTTCAGCGAAGGGTAAGGACAAGGTTATTTGACTTTCCTTATGGATCGTAGTTTTGTGATGGCATGGCTTCCGCTATGGCGTTATGTTTTGAGATCATTGTTTTGATCTAGTTCTTAGTTTTTATCATTTTGGAACATCTTGTATACGTAATGCCTTAGACTTTTAGGTGTTTTTGTATTAGAGGCATTTATGTGTATAATGTGTTAACTAGGAACTTATTATGTTTCAGTACCAACAGTGAAACTCATGTATAATATGTGATTTGATGCATGTATTAGTATATGGTCTTTACAGTTGGTATCAGAGCAGGTTGTATCCTCGACCTAGCCATGAAATAGAATAAGTGTTTCTTTCCGTTTCAGATACGTGGTGTCGCCGTTGGTCTTGTATGTTATATTTGTAGTATTGGGCCTGATCAACTTAATTCTATTTGTATGACATTCAGGAACATGGCTGACGGACGTAGAAACAACCGTGGGAGACCCAGAACTCCGAGGACTACTCCAGCTGGGACGGTTCCGCAGGGTGATGAAGGGAATGCCCCTTTGTACCAATTTATGCAACAGATGCAGCAGCAGCAGAATCAGTTCATGCAAGGAATGATGCAGCAAATGGCTGATGGTTTGCATCCTCCAGTGGTTATTCCGGAAGTTACAGGAGGAACCTACAGGGAATTTGTTCGTATGAATCCTCCGGAGTTTCAAGGAGGGCTAGATCCGGTGAAGGCACACGAATGGATAACAGGTATGGAACGGATTTTTCAGATAGTTCATTGTAGTGAGGAGAATAAGGTGGTCTTTGCTTCTCACTGGTTGAAGGGTCCTGCCATGAGGT